>JAVIAB010000108.1:60693194-60809820 GCA_032433765.1 Megaustenia siamemsis
GGGGTATTTTTTTGTTCAAGCCACGAGTACAATTCACACTGCTTCCAGCGGTAATCGAACACGGTTGTCCGAACGTCAATTACCCAGTTAATTAACGACGTCGAGGGGGGGATAGTGCGACCGCGTAAAGCACTATCTCCATATTCCGTGCCCAGGTAGAGTAGGCAAAGTGATATAGAGATATCTGTAAATCATCTCTGAAAGACTTCTCCATATGTGAAAATGACTGGGAACATCTGGCAAGTAATCGCGCATTATGGAGAGCATGTGTAAGGAACGGTATAACATCATTTGAGACTGTGCTAAGGCAAAACTTAGACAAGAAAAGACTCATGAAAAAGGATGGAAAACCCTGTGCACCAGTGGGCCTGACTTGTTCATTCTGTGGCCGTGTGTGTTTGTCAAACATTGGTAGAATCAGCCACGAGAGAAGCTGCTCGACAAAAACAAACCCTCAAAAATTACACAATAGCCTCCACTAGACCGTCTGACAAGACGAAAAAGGCCATATAGTTACCCAGTCGGGTTGTTTTCCCAACTAGGATACAGAGGCCAGCATGTAGTCCCCACAAATAAATGTGCGAAGAAGGAGAGAATAGGAAACGGTAGAGGAATAGAAAAAGAAAAGAAAAGAGGATTAACGGAGAAAGATACAGAACAATATACAACGATAACGAGTAGGAGAAAGAGGGAAGAAGTAGTTGAGTGAAGGGAGGAGACGATTGAAGAAAGAAAAAAAAAAGATGCAGAAGGAAAAGAAAAAAGGAAGGAGAACTCTTAACGTAATGTAATAATTGTTACCTGTACTTCTACGTGAGTTGTTCAACTGTTTGTATTCCTTGACATCACATGGGTTGGTTGTAAAGTTCTGTGCGTTGTATAATGCGGCTGTGAATGATTATAAAGGTTTAACGATTATAAACATGTAACGATTATAACGATATGATGATTATAAAGGTGTAATGATTATAAAGATATAACGATTCATCATCATCAAGTACCCGGCCTAGTGGCGTAGGTGATCATGTCTCTCCACAACATTCGATCTCGGCAGCTATTTATCATTTCTGTTGTTGACCTTCTGCCAAGCCATTCTTTTAAGCTGTCTGTTATTTTTTCTCTTTGTTTCCCTCTATCTCTTCGTCCTTCAATTTTTCCAGTTGTTACAATATATTCAAGTTGTTCTCTTCTCATTACATGGCCAAAAAATGATTATTGTCTCTTCATAACATTGGAAATTAGCTCTCTTTTTGCTTTGACCTCTCTCAGAATCTCTTCATTACTCTTCTTAGCTGTCCATGGTATTCTCAACATTCTTCTGTAAAAAAAATAACGATTATAAAGATGTAATGATTATAAAGGTGTAATGATTATAAGATATAACGATTATAAAGATGTAACCATTATAAATATGTAACGATTGTAAAGGTGTAACGATTATAAAGAAATAGCAATTATAAAGATGTAACAACTATAAAGATGTAACGATTATAACGATGTAACAATTATATCTACAAGAAACTCAAATATCGCGGTGGGAAAATAAAAAAATAAAAACATTACGCGGTGCATCACGTGACTACTGCATTAACGCAGCCATTATTATCCCTATCGTTATCACCATCATCGAGCTGCGCCTTTTGAACTTACTTCCAAGGACAGCTCATCATCATCTAGTGCAGTGGTGGCTAATGTAACGGTGACCAAGGGCCAAATTATAACCAATGCCAGGACCCATGACTAAACTTTAAGAGTATCGACAAAAATATACGTTATTTGATTTAGTAATAAATAAAAAAAAAACACTTGCTCTTTGACGACATATGTTATTATTTGTATACAAGAGTCAGTATTAACATATAGATGTGAATCATGGACAATAGGGCAACAAACAAGAAAATCACTGGAGTCTGTAGAAATGTGGTTTTAAGATTGTGGAGAGACATGATCACCTATGCCAGCAGGCCCGGTACTTGATGATGTTGGCAAGACAGTCAATTATTTATTTCAAAATTACCTTTATATATTTTTTTTAACCGACGTGAACTGTGGTGTATATATATATATATATAGTATAATATTTTATACGGAGCCTCGGTGGCCGAGTGGTTAGTGTGCTCGCTTCCAGATCAGAAGGGTCCGGGTTTGAACCCCAGCAGTGGCGGATTGTTTTCGGACTGACAAGGCTCCGGGGTTCACCCAGCCTCTAAAAATGGGTACCAAAGATTTTTCTGGGATGTAAAGGCGGCCTGGCGTGATACCGACCATATCACTCAAAAATATGCCGTAGTCATAGGAAAATATGGTTCACTAACACCATATTCCCCATACGCCAAGCTAGGGGAGGGAACATGTACTTTAATATAGTAGATTCTGTGGAGGCTTCAAGAAAAATAGACTGGCGGGTCGGATCTGGCCCGAGTGCCGCCATTTAGACATCTATGTTCTTGTGTGAAACTTTTGGAACGTAACTTTAATGACACCTACTATAAAGGTCGATAGCTCAGTGGTTAGTGAACTGGACTACAACGGACAAGGGGTAGAGTTCGATCCCAACCGACGGCTTCCTGGTTCTCCCAGCCTTAAATGGGTACCGGATTTTTTTTCTGGGAAAGTAAAGCAGCACGGGCGTAATACCGACCACATTACCCGAAAAATCATGTACTGAAGGTCTGTAAAATATAGGATCACTAACACCATATTTCCCTATACGCCACTTGACGTGACGGGGGTACGTCTACTTTTTTTTTTTTCCTATAAAGGTTTCTCTGCCCAGCATAAATGTTCAGCATCTGCCGCAGTCATGCCGTGTTCGCCTATGATAGTTTTCGTCCAGCTTCGTCTTGACCTTCCTCTATCACGTCTACCTGGTAGCAAACACCTCCTCCTGACCTTCTCCAGGTCAGCATACTGTTTTAAGTTCCTAAAAATGTTATTTTCTGTGTTTTTTATGATGTTTTTGAGCAACTAGTTGTCTGGAATAGTAACTTGTTAAAACTGGACTAAATCACAAACATCGAATTATGGAAATGTACCAGTCAAATACCAGTGGATAAAGAGATACAGCGAAGATGATGGCCCTGGATAGGATACACACTGCGGAAGCCAACTGAGAGTATTACACAACAGGCCCTTTTTTGGAATTCACAGGGGAAAAGACAAAGAGGAAGACCAAAGAATTCTTGGAGAAGACAGACAGAAGCAGAGATGAAGATGATGGGGAAGACATGGAATGATCTTAAAGAATGGCAAGAAACAGAACGACTTGGAAAGTGTTTGTTGAAGACCTATGCTCCACATGGAGCTGAAAGGTAGAAGAAGAAAAAAATTCGACATTTTTGTTCTTTTCTCTGTTCATGTCCTATGTTCTCCTTTATTTCCCTCTGTCTGTTTCTCTCTCCCTGCGCTTCATCTGATACCCCTTCGGGTGCCGAGGGAGATATAAAGTTCTAATTCTTGCCATTCTGGCACGCCCCAACCATTATCAATTGATGTCGTTGCAGCGTTTCTGGGATGTTGTCAGTCCATCCAACTCTGGTTCTATCACGAGCTCTTCTTCTATCTCTTCTTCTACTATATGTTTTGTATGGTGTTGAATCACCTGACATTCTTTATAGATGAGCAAACCATATGATATATTGTCCCTGTACGTAGTTCATAATTTATTCAATTCGAAATCCCTTTTACGACATCGTTTCTAATTCTGTCACTTCTGGTCACCCCAACCGCCTTTCTCAAACATCGCATTTCCATGATTGCCAACTCCTGTTATTCTCTAAAGGCTAAAAATATTATTCTCTAAAAATACCAACCGCAGACTTCAAACAAAATACGATAAATCACATGAAGTGCGAAGAGAGAGAGAGAGAGAGAGAGAGAGAGAGAGAGAGCGCGAGAGAGAGAGAGAGAGAGAGAGAGAGAGAGAAGAATACAGGGATATCTCCTACTTAAATGAAAGATTTAGATCTCAGATTATGCTCAAATAAAATCAGAAAACTGGAAGTGATCAACAAGCGGAACTAAGGAATAATACACACATCACTTCAGTTTGTCACTCATGGTTTATTTGTCTTCTTTATTTAAGTACTTTAAAAATATCATAACCTCTATATGATAATTATGGGAGCCGCGATAGCTCAGTGGTTAGTGAACTGAACTACAAAGGACAAGAGGTAGGGTTCGATCCCAACCGACGGCTTCCGGGTTCACCCACCGGATTTTTTTCTGGGAAAGTAAAGTACGCCCGTGCCGGGCGTAATACCGAGCACATTACCCAAAAGTGATGTGCTGATGGTCTGTAAAATGTATGGTCACTAACACCATATTCCCTATATTTTACTTTTTTATTTCACTTTATGAAAGATTTAGTTTTCAGATCATGCCCAATTAAAATCAGAAAACTGGAAGTGCTCAGAAAGCGGAACTAAGGAATAATACACACATCACTGCAGTTTGTCACTCATAGTTTATTTGTCTTGTTTATTTAAGTATTTTAACAATATAATAACCTCTATATTTTAATTATATAAAGTACACTAGAGTTGATTAAATAAAGTTTTAGCTTAACGTTATCAGCAACCGTTGTTTAAACAATTAATATTTCGCACTTGGTATGGCGAAACGTAATTTTAATGCCATGAAAAATATACTAACAACAAAACAAATATCAGCAGGGCTGAAAGTAAGAATAGCAAAATGTTACGTCTTCTCACTATTCCTGTATGGTGCAGAAACATAGACATTAGACAAGAAAATAAAACAGAAAATTGAAGCCTTTGAAATGTGGATTTATAGAAGGATAGGTAGAATTGGGTGGAAAGAAAAGAAAACAAACGATGAAGTTTCAAAACAACTGAAAATAAAAAGAGAACTACTAAATACAATTAAGACAAAGCAAATGAAATTTTTGGGGCATGTTAAAAGACACAACAGCCTATTTAAAGTAATACTGGAAGGAAAAATACAAGGTAAAAGAGGCAGAGACAGACCAAGACTAACATGGACGAGTAACATCAAAAGATGGACAAGTCAATCTATGTCAGCCTGCCCCATCAAAGCAAGAAACAGAGTAGAATGGCGATCCATGGTAGCCAACCTTCGTTGCGGAGAAGGCACGCGATGATGATGATGATGATGATTTCGCACTAAAATGTGTCTATTCTTTCAAATGTTTTTTTTTTCAAAAAATTAATATAATAAAATAGCACTCCATGAAACAATAATTAATTTGGAGAGTCGGCATTTTTCCGTACATGATCACAAAGCGAAACTTCTATAAAATATCAATTTTAAATTTAGCTCTTTCAGTACTTTCAGTTTCTCCCCGTGTGTTACCGGGGCCTCATTATGTGGGATGTAAAGAATAGTGACACTGTGACCTTCCAGGCATGTCGTAAGAGGCGACTAAGGAGATTGATCGATGGCTTGACAAGCTGTCATTGTAAAAAGCAGTGTTATGAAAACAGAAAGCAGTGATCTCAGCAATATGTGCCATTTGGCACGCAAGGTTTCTGTTTTTGAGATTGTGGTTCTGCCCTATGTGTGGTCTTCGGCTCGAAAGGACAATAGATAGATAGATAGATAGATAGATAGATAGATAGATAGATAGATAGATAGATAGATAGATAGATAGATAGATAGATAGATAGACAGACAGACAGACAGACAGACAGACAGACAGACAGACAGACAGACAGACAGACAGACAGACAGACAGACAGACAGACAGACAGACAGACAGACAGACAGACAGACAGACAGACAGACAGACAGACAGACAGACAGACAGACAGACAGATAGATAGATAGATAGATAGATAGATAGATAGATAGATAGATAGATAGATAGATAGATAGATAGATAGATAGATAGATAGATAGATAGATAGATAGATAGATAGATAGATAGATAGATAGATAGATAGATAGATAGATAGATAGATAGATAGTACGGAAGGTTTTTTTGATCAATTTATCAGTAGAGATTTCAGAAGCAACATTTTTCATGGTTTTAGATATCAATCTATATATTTATATTTATATCACACATAACGTATCATATTTGAATTTTTAGATAATTGAACAAAGAATTCGATTTCACCAATACCAAGATGATACAAGACATGTAAGAAGAATATGGTTTGATGACAGTTTACACTAATCAAAGTGAGAGTGACGCACTGTGCGGCTAAACGTAAATGACCCATATCGGCATCTCGCAGAGTGCGACGAAACGTATGTAAAGAGTAAAGGGGAATGCAAACTCAGAACATTTTCACCCACGAAAGGCTGTCACATTTTAAGGACTAAAACTAAAATGGCATATATTGACAAAAACAAGCGACTGTGACAGTGATAACAGGCAGAATCTAAATAGCTAATAATAGAAAGTGAACTGCGGATGGAAGATGAAAGGGAGACTACTTCAGAACAATCATAAAATCGTCGTAAATAGAATACGCAGAAACACGGAAGTGTGTTTTGTGAGATAATTGTAAAGTGGTAAGAGAGACATAGCTGATGGTAATATGCACGATTGTAATTATATGGTCACGATATATGCATTTTAAAAGACTGGTTAGCACATTTCGTAGATTAACTTTTAAATATAACAAGTCTAGATTACATATATCTATCTATTGTCCTTTCGAGCCGAAGACGGTACATAGGGCAGAACCACAATCTCAAAAACAGAAACCTTGCGTGCCAAAATGGCACATATTGCAGAGATCACTGCTTCTAAAATCTATGGCGCTGTTTCCATAACAATACTTTTTACAGTGACAGCTTGTCAAGCCATAGATTACATGGCTAATCATAATCTTGTAATCTGTTTTCAGGTCTAGATTAAACAAATTCTTAACTCGTTTACTCCGAAATTCTTGGAGCTAGTTTATTAGTTCTGGGTGGAGCTACTGTAGTTCATTAGTTCAGGACGGAGTTACCGTTGTTTATTGATTCTGGATGTAACTATCGTAGTTTATTAGTTCTGGTTGGGTCTACCGTAGTTTATTAGTTCTGGATGGAACTATCGTAGTTTATTAGTTCTGGGTGGAACTATCGTAATTTATTAGCTCTGGATGAAGCTATCGTAGTTTATTAGTTCTGGATGAAGCTATCGTAGTTTATTAGTTTTATGTGGAACTATCGTAGTTTATTAGTTCTTGATGGAACTATCATAGTTTATTAGCTCTGGACGGAACTACCGTAATTTATTAGTTCTCTATGGAACTACCGTAGTTTATTAGTTCTTGATGGATCTATCATAATTTATTAGCCCTGGATGGAACTATCATAATTAATTAGTTCTGGATGGGACCACCGTAGTTTATTAGCTCTGGATGGAACTAACGTATTCAGTTAGTTCTGGATGGAACTACCGTAGTTTGTTAGCTCTGGATGGAACTATCATAATCTATTAGCTCTGGGTTTAATTACTGTAGTTTATTAGCTCTGGGTGGAACTGCCATAGTTAATTAGTTCCACCTAGAACTATCATAATTTATTAGCTCTGGGTGGAACTATCATAATTTATTAGTTCTGGATGGAACTATCATAATTTATTAGTTCTGGATGGAACTACCGTAGTTTATTGGTTCTGGATGGAACTACCGAAATTTATTTGTTGTGGGTGGAAATACCATAGTTTATTAGTTCTGGATGGAACTACCATAGTTTATTAGTTCTGGATGGAACTACCTCCATCTGACGTAAAATTGTGAAGTACATAAATTCATGAACTTCAATTTTTTTCCTTCATTTGTTCAAAATGTTGCTGGATATGAACCTGGGTAATTTCCTAGTTTGATCAGATATGTTATTTCAGTTTGGAAGAGTGATGTCCCCTAAAATATGTCTGCCAAAATACAGTGGTTCTACGCATTCTTGGCGTTGGGGTCATTACGCTGGCATGTAATCATTTCGGAGTATCTGTTGATTGGGCGTTGGGTCCAGGGTTAGGTTTAGCTTTAGTGTTAAATATTATAAATATATTATAACGCGTGACAAAAACGACGCCACTCGGCCTAATCATGATCTTCTGATCGAAGGGAATTGTGCGGTTGATTACCAATCGCCGTAATTTACTGCCAAATGTTGGAAGATTGTCAAACTCAGAACTGCTTAGCTGGTTTTTAATATTAGACAAACTAGCCTATATATATAGGCGGATAATTAGTAAGAAGAAGCATAAGAAAGGATAGGGGTTCAGCCAATTATTAATTAACATCTCGATTTGGACGCAGACGCTGACCCAAACGCCAGTGTGAATGACACATGCCAGCGTAATGACCCCAACGCCAAGAATGCGTAGAACCACTGTATTTTGGCAGACATAATTTAGGGGACATCACTCTTCCAAACTGAAATACTATATCTGATCAAACTAGGAAATTACCTGAACCTGTTTTTAAAACCCTCAAATAATATTTGGACACAATATGTTTCTAAACTCACATTCGTTAGTCTAGAGTTAACGTGCTAAATATTGGATGCACTTTCATCTTATAGAAGAATTATAGCTTATATTTAAACATTGTTGTCACAGCTAGTTGATCTTATTAAGTATTTCACTAATCTTGATGGCTTTGCTAAGAAATATAGCAGAGCTTTACGTAAAACCACAATTACCTGTAAGTATTATCAAGGTTAGTAAAGCGCGGATATCGAGTGGGCCCATTTTCAGGCTGTCTGTGGTATGTCACACACAAATTGACTGACTGCTGTGTTAGGTACAGTTTATATAGCAGGCCTTGTTCCTGTTTACCAGCGGTCGATTATACAGCACTACTAGGAAATGTGTTTTTATGTTTTGTTTCGTTATCTTTGTGGCGCATTATGCGATAAAGGATTTTCCGTTTTTTTTTAATGAAGTAGTAAATAAAGGTGGGTGTGTGTGGCGTATGTTCAGGGATGCGTCGGTGGTTCAATCTGATGGATGATAGATGGATTTGTGGATGAGTAGAGTGGTTTAAGAAAAAAAGAAATTCAGGTAGATGGATGAAATGGATACATTGTCAGATTGATAAACGGATGATAAGAGAGCTAATCATCATCATCATCTTGTGCCCTCTCCGCAACGAAGGTTGGCTACCATGGATCGCCATTCCACTCTGTTTCTTGCTTTGATGGTGCAGGCTGACATAGATTGACTTGTCCATCTTTTGATGTTACTCGTCCATGTTAGTCTTGGTCTGCCTCTGCCTCTTTTGCCTTGTATTTTTCCTTCCAATATTACTTTTAGTACGCTGTCGTGTCTTTTAACATGCCCCATAAATTTCATTTGTCTTGTCTTAATTGTATTTAGTAGTTCTCTTTTTATTTTCAGTTGTTTAAAACTTCATCGTTTGTTATCTTTTCTTTCCACCCAATTCTACCTATTCTTCTATAAATCCACATTTCAAAGGCTTCAATTTTCTGTTCTGTTGAGAGAGCTAAAAAATTGATTTATAGACATGTCTTCTTTCCTTCCTAATTTCCCTTACGGCGTCGATGGAGGCTATATTTTGCTCTTTTGTTGTCTTCTGCTGCTGCTGTTACCTAGTGTTTCAAATATTCCATCAATCCATCGTTTTCGTGCTCGGCCCTTGGGTCTGGTGTTCTAGCAACATTTTTATTGAAAGAAAGCTCATGTTGGTTTTTTTAATTTTCGGTCATATCACGTGTTCAAACCATTTTATCTGTTGCTTCTTTGTGTATTCTATGGTGGGTACTACTAACTTTTTTTCCCCTTAGTTATTCCATTCTGATCTTATCACTTGGAATGTTTCCTGTCAATGATCTAACACATTTAATTTCTGTAGTGGTTACTTTCCTTATTGCTCTAGAGTCAAGCGCTCAGGTTTGCCTTTAGTAGAAGTAAAGTAGTACCCCCCGTCACGCCAAGTGGCGTATAGGGAAATATGGTGTTAGTGACCCTATATTTTACAGACCTTCAGCACATGATTTTTGGGGTAATGTGGTCAGTATTACGCCCGTGCTGCTTTACTTTCCCAGAAAAAATCCGGTACCCATTTAAGGCTGGATGAACCCGGAAGCCGTCGGTTGGGATCGAACCCTACCCCTTGTCCGTGGTAGTCCAGTTCACTAACCACTGAGCTATCGCGGCTGCCTATTTAGTAGAAGAACTTTGGAATAAAAAGTATGTTGCTAGACTGCCTGTTTTGCCTCTAGTGTTATTTGGTTCTTCTTCGTAATCATCTGAACTCCGGTCGGAGAACAGGCTCTCACAAGAGATCTCCACCACACCCCGGTCTGGAGCAAGGACGGACAACTCTCGCCAGCACCTACCAGCCTCTTTCATTCCATCATCTATTTTTCGTTGCATTGTCCTCAATCGTCTGCCTCTTCTTCGTTTGCCAGGTGGTGTCCATGTTAATGCCAGGTGGTGTCCATGTTAATGCCAGGGGGTGTCCATGTTAATGCCAGGGGGTGTCCATGTTAATGCCAGGTGGTGTTCATGTTAATGCCAGGTGGTGTCCATGTTAATGCCAGGTGGTGTCCATGTTAATGCCAGGTGGTGTCCATGTTAATGCCAGGTGGTGTCCATGTTAATGCCAGGGGGTGTCCATGTTAATGCTAGGTGCAGCAGATCCCTGGTTCATTCCATTAGTAGAACGTGGCCTAGATATTGATAACCTCTTCTTTCTCTTCAGGATTGACAATGTTAGCATGTGACCTTTTGAAGACTTCTTTATTCGTAATGTGTCGATCCTAACGGATCTTTAGAATCATCTTAAGTCAGCAACCTTCAAATCCTCTAAGTCGACTTTCTATATTAACTTCAAATCCTCTAAGTCGACTTTCTATATTAGCTTCAAATCCTCCAAGTCGACTATAAATCTTAGCTTCAAATCCTATAAGTCGACTTTCAATTTTAGCTTCAAATCCTCTAAGTCGACTTTCAATCTTAGCTTCAAATCCTCTAAGTCGACTTTCAATCTTAGCTTCAAATCCTCTAAGTCGACTTTCAATCTTAGCTTCAAATCCTCTAAGTCGACTTTCTATCTTTGCTTCAAATCTTCTAAGTCGACTTTCTATTTTAGCTTCAGATCCTCTAAGTCGACTTTCTATCTTATCACCAAATCCTCTAAGTCGACTTTCTATCTTATGGTTCATTCAGTTATTTGGTTAGGAAAGGCACATTGACGTTTGGTACATAGATGGGTAGGTGTGTAGAAAAGTGGTCGAATGTTGGTATGCAGGAGCGGAGATGTGAGCGGATGTTACGTTAGATTGACAAACCTATAGGCTTTTTGATTGGTGGATGTGAAGATAAGTTGTTAGGTTGATTGTAGGATGAACCAATAAGTTTGGAGGTAGACAATGAGATGAGTACGCGGATAAAAATGTTTGTTGGTGAGTTATTGTGTAGGCATGTGCTGAAAGGAGAGGCCAGGTTCGTAATTTAGTATATATTCAGATCCAGGACAGCCACATGATACACAAACTGGATAAATTATAAATACTATTTATCATCATCATCATTACGTGCCATTGCGGTTGGCGTAGTAGACTATCGTGTCCTTCCACAATTTTCTATCCACATTGCCTCGAATTATTTCTGTTATTGACCGTTTTCGTGCCATGACACTCAGTTTTGCAGTATCTTCTCTCCTTGTCGTCCGCGATTTCTTTTTCCCTGTATTTTGCCAGTCATCATCATCATCATTGAGTGCCCTCTCCGCATCGAAGGTTGACTACCATGGAGCGCCATTCCACTCTGTCTCTTGCTTTGATGGTACAGATTGCCATAGGCTGACTTGTCCATCTTTTGATGTTATTCGTCCATGTTAGTCTTGGTCTGCTTCTGCCTCTTTTACCTTGTATTTTCCTTCTAATATTACTTTTATTAGACTGTTGTGCCTTTTAATGACCAAAAAATTCTGCCAGTGGTAACCAACAATTCCAACTTTTCTATTTTCATGACGTACCCGAAGAATGTTGATTGTTTCTTTCTGATGTATTTATGATTACATGAGTTGTAAAAAAAAATAAATATTATAAATGGACAACTTGAAAGCAAACATACTGATGTCTAGAGAATACTACACACGTGTAACAGCAATTAGACGGTCTCTGAGTCCCTGAAAGAAAATTCGTTTAGATACGGCTCGATAGGTAAACAGATTAATGTAGATACACGTATCTACTACTCTGAGAGACAGAAAACAAAAGCGTGTGATAGTTAAACAAAGTCCGGAAGAATATATACGCTGACAGATATTGTTGATAGTTCCAAAGGTTGAAAATATACTCCGAGCTGGAGGGACAGACAGAATCGGAAAGTAAACATGAATAAGCTTATTATACAGAATATACATACAACAGATAAGCAGACCAACAGAGGAAATAACGAGATAAATAAAATACAGATAATTTGAACTGGAGTTAGAAAAGAATTGAAAATCATGGTTGATAAACATGTAGACTAGGCTAGCCAGACATAAAGTTAAATTAACATTTTCATTTAAAAGTAGAGTTGATTTCTTGAAAATAATTTACATTTTTTTCATGTCTAGAAATGGCACACCTTCACCCTTGAGACTCCGTGGTTTCTGAATAGGCCGGCCCTGAGATATACTCATATATAAGAACCAACCATTGTTCTGTACAGCCAGAGGGGGGTTAGACCTTGAAGGTAACCTTTGGGTCTGACATTTGATATTTTAGTTGTATTTGAATACATTTATTATAATTAAATATTTATATATAAACTGTTAATGGGTTAGGGGTAGGAAGGGGTGGAGTAAACAAGGGGTAGGAGCGATGAGGTTTGATATGTAAACGTAACCATTAATTATAGCAAAATATGTTTATGTTTGAGCTGAAATAATTGCAGGAGTTTAAGTTATTAAGAAAATTGTAAGTTTGATGTAGTCGAATTGAAGATGACCAGGTGTTGGCTTTGGGGAATGGATGTCCTGGTGTTGGATTTGGGGAATGGATGTCCTGGTGTTGGCTTTAAGGAATGGATGTCCTGGTGTTGGCTTTAAGGAATGGATGTCCTGGTGTTGGCTTTGGGAATGGATGTCCTGGTGTTGGCTTTAGGAATGGATGTCCTGGTGTTGGCTTTGGTGAATGGATGTCCTGGTGTTGGCTTTGGGAATGGATGTCCTGGTGTTGGCTTTAAGGAATAGATGTCCTGGTGTTGGCTTTGGGGAATGGATGTCCTGGTGTTGGCTTTAAGGAATGGATGTCCTGGTGTTGGATTTGGGGAATGGATGTCCTGGTGTTGGATTTAAGGAATGGATGTCCTTGTGTTGGCTTTAAGGAATGGATGTCCTGGTGTTGGCTTTGGGGAATGGATGTCCTGGTGTTGGCTTTGGGGAATGGATGTCCTGGTGTTGGCTTTGGTGAATGGATGTCCTGGTGTTGGCTTTGGTGAATGAATGATGTCCTGGTGTTGGCTTTGGTGAATGGATGTCCGGGTGTTGGCTTTGGTGAATGGATGTCCGGGTGTTGGCTTTGGTGAATGGATGTCCTGGTGTTGGCTTTGGTGAATGGATGTCCGGGTGTTGGCTTTGGTGAATGGATGTATTGGTGTTGGCTTTGGGGAATGGATGTCCTGGTGTTGGCTTTGGTGAATGGATATCCTGGTGTTGGCTTTGGTGAATGGATGTCCTGGTGTTGGCTTTGGGGAATGGATGTCCTGGTGTTGGCTTTGGGGAATGGATGTTCTGGTGTTGGCTTTGGGGAATGGATGTCCTCGTGTTGGTTTGGGGAATCGATGTGCTGGTGTTGGCTTTGAGGAATGGATGTCCTGGTGTTGGGTTCGGGGAATCGATATCCTGGTCTTGGCTTTGGGAATGGATGTCCGGGTGTTGGCTTTGGTGAATGGATGTCCGGGTGTTGGCTTTGGTGAATGGATGTCCTGGTGTTGGCTTTGGTGAATGGATGTCCTGGTGTTGGCTTTGGTGAATGGATGTCCTGGTGTTGGCTTTGGTGAATGGATGTCCTGGTGTTGGCTTTGGGGAATGGATGTCCTGGTGTTGGATTTGGAGAGTGGATGTCCTGGTGTTGGCTTTGGGGAATGGATGTCCTGGTGTTGGATTTGGAGAGTGGATGTCCTGGTGTTGGGTTTGGAGAGTGGATGTCCTGGTGTTGGGTTGGAGAGTGGTTGTCCTGGTGTTGGGTTCGGAGAGTGGAAGATGTCCTGGTATTGGATTTGGAGAGTGAAAGATGTCCTGGTTTTGGGTTTGGAGTGTGGATGTCCTGGTGTTGGGTTTGCAGTGTGGATGTCCTGGTGTTGGGTTTGTAAAGTGGAAGATGTCTTTGTGTTAGGTTTGGAGAGTGGAAGATGTCCTGGTTTGAGTTTGGAGAGTGGAAGATGTCCTGGTTTGGTTTGGAGTGTGGAAGATGTCCTGGTTTGGGTTTGGAGAGTGGAAGATGTCCTGGTGTTGGGTTTTGGAGTGTGAATGTCCTGGTTTAGGTTTGGAGAGTGGAAGATGTCCTGGTTTGGGTTTGGAGAGTGGAAGAGGTCCTGGTGTTGGGTTTGGAGTGTGGATGTCCTGGTTTGGGTTTGGAGAGTGGAAGATGTCCTGGTTTGGATTTGGAGAGTGGAAGATGTCCTGGTTTTGGGTTTGGAGAGCGGAAGATGTCCTGGTTTGGGTTTGGAGAGTGGAAGAGGTCCTGGTGTTGGGTTTGGAGAGCGGAAGATGTCCTGGTTTGGGTTTGGAGAGTGGAAGATGTCCTAGTTTTGGTTTGGAGAGTGGAAGAGGTCCTGGTGTTGGGTTTGGAGTGTGGATGTCCTGGTTTGGGTTTGGAGAGTGGAAGATGTCCTGGTGTTGGGTTTGGAGAGTGGAAGATGTCCTGGTGTTGGGTTTGAGAGTGGAAGTTGTCCTGGTGTTGGGTTTGGAGAGTGAAGATGTCCTGGTTTGGGTTTGGAGAGTGGAAGATGTCCTGGTGTTGGGTTTGGAGAGCGGAAGATGTCCTGGTTTGGCTTTGGAGAGTGGAAGATGTCCTGATTTGGGTTTCGAGAGTGGAAGATGTCCTGGTGTTGGGTTTGGAGAGTGGAAGATGTCCTGGTGTTGGGTTTGGAGAGTGGAAGATGTCCTGGTGTTGGGTTTGGAGAGTGGAAGATGTCCTGGTGTTGGGTTTGGAGAGTGGAAGTTGTCCTGGTGTTGGGTTTGGAGAGTGGAAGATGTCCTGGTTTGGGTTTGGAGAGTGGAAGATGTCCTGGTGTTGGGTTTGGAAAGCGGAAGATGTCCTGGTGTTGGGTTTGGAGAGTGGAAGATGTCCTGATTTGGGTTTGGAGAGTGGAAGATGTCCTGGTGTTGGGTTTGGAGTGAGGATGTCCTGGTTTGGGTTTGGAGAGTGGAAGATGTCCTGGTGTTGGGTTTGGAGAGTGGAAGATGTCCTGGTGTTGGGTTTGGAGAGTGGTTGTCCTGGTGTTGGGTTTGGAGTGTGGATGTCCTGGTGTTGGATTTGGAGTGTGGATGTCCTGGTGTTGGTTTGGAAAGTGGAAGATGTCCTGGTGTTGGGTTTGGAGTGTGGATGTCCTGGTGTTGGTTTTGGAGAGTGGAAGATGTCCTGGTGTTGGGTTTGGAGAGTGGTTGTCCTGGTGTTGGGTTGGAGTGTGGATGTCCTGGTGTTGGATTTGGAGTGTGGATGTCCTGGTGTTGGGTTTGGAAAGTGGATGATGTCCTGGTGTTGGGTTTGGAGTGTGGATTTCCTGGTGTTGGGTTTGGGGTGTGGATGTCCTGGTGTTGGGTTTTGAGTGTGGATGTCCTGGTGTTGGGTTTGGAGAGTGGAAGATGTCCTGGTTTGGGTTTGGAGTGTGGATGTCCTGGTGTTGGATTTGGAGAGTGGATGTCCTGGTGTTGGCTTTTGGGGAATGGATGTCCTGGTGTTGGATTTGGAGAGTGGATGTCCTGGTGTTGGGTTTGGAGAGTGGATGTCCTGGTGTTGGGTTTGGAGAGTGGTTGTCCTGGTGTTGGGTTCGGAGAGTGGAAGATGTCCTGGTATTGGATTTGGAGAGTGAAAGATGTCCTGGTTTTGGGTTTGGAGTGTGGATGTCCTGGTGTTGGGTTTGCAGTGTGGATGTCCTGGTGTTGGGTTTGCAAAGTGGAAGATGTCCTGGTTTGGATTGGAGAGTGGAAGATGTCCTGGTGTTAGGTTTGGAGAGTGGAAGATGTCCTGGTTTGAGTTTGGAGAGTGGAAGATGTCCTGGTTTGGGTTTGGAGTGTGGAAGATGTCCTGGTTTGGGTTTGGAGAGTGGAAGATGTCCTGGTGTTGGGTTTGGAGTGTGGATGTCCTGGTTTGGGTTTGGAGAGTGGAAGATGTCCTGGTTTGGGTTTGGAGAGTGGAAGATGTCCTGGTGTTGGGTTTGGAGAGTGGAAGAGGTCCTGGTGTTGGGTTTGGAGTGTGGATGTCCTGGTTTGGGTTTGGAGAGTGGAAGATGTCCTGGTTTGGATTTGGAGAGTGGAAGATGTCCTGGTGTTGGGTTGGAGAGCGGAAGATGTCCTGGTTTGGGTTTGGAGAGTGGAAGAGGTCCTGGTGTTGGGTTTGGAGAGCGGAAGATGTCCTGGTTTGGGTTTGGAGAGTGGAAGATGTCCTAGTTTGGGTTTGGAGAGTGAAGAGGTCCTGGTGTTGGGTTTGGAGTGTGGATGTCCTGGTTTGGGTTTGGAGAGTGGAAGATGTCCTGGTGTTGGGTTTGGAGAGTGGAAGATGTCCTGGTGTTGGGTTTGGAGAGTGGAAGTTGTCCTGGTGTTGGGTTTGGAGAGTGGAAGATGTCCTGGTTTGGGTTTGGAGAGTGGAAGATGTCCTGGTGTTGGGTTTGGAGAGCGGAAGATGTCCTGGTGTTGGCTTTGGAGAGTGGAAGATGTCCTGATTTGGGTTTGGAGAGTGGAAGATGTCCTGGTGTTGGGTTTGGAGAGTGGAAGATGTCCTGGTGTTGGGTTTGGAGAGTGGAAGATGTCCTGGTGTTGGGTTTGGAGAGTGGAAGATGTCCTGGTGTTGGGTTTGTAGATTGGAAGTTGTCCTGGTGTTGGGTTTGGAGAGTGGAAGATGTCCTGATTTGGGTTTGGAGAGTGGAAGATGTCCTGGTGTTGGGTTTGGAAAGCGGAAGATGTCCTGGTTTGGCTTTGGAGAGTGGAAGATGTCCTGATTTGGGTTTGGAGAGTGGAAGATGTCCTGGTGTTGGGTTTGGAGTGAGGATGTCCTGGTTTGGGTTTGGAGAGTGGAAGATGTCCTGGTGTTGGTTTTGGAGAGTGGAAGATGTCCTGGTGTTGGGTTTGGAGAGTGGTTGTCCTGGTGTTGGGTTTGGAGTGTGGATGTCCTGGTGTTGGATTTGGAGTGTGGATGTCCTGGTGTTGGGTTTGGAAAGTGGAAGATGTCCTGGTGTTGGGTTTGGAGTGTGGATGTCCTGGTGTTGGGTTTGGAGAGTGGAAGATGTCCTGGTGTTGGGTTTGGAGAGTGGTTGTCCTGGTGTTGGGTTTGGAGTGTGGATGTCCTGGTGTTGGATTTGGAGTGTGGATGTCCTGGTGTTGGGTTTGGAAAGTGGAAGATGTCCTGGTGTTGGGTTGGAGTGTGGATTTTCCTGGTGTTGGGTTTGGGGTGTGGATGTCCTGGTGTTGGGTTTTGAGTGTGGATTTCCAGGTGTTGGGTTTGGAGAGTGGAAGATGTCCTGGTTTGGGTTGGAGTGTGGATGTCCTGGTGTTGGATTTGGAGAGTGGATGTCCTGGTGTTGGCTTTGGGGAATGGATGTCCTGGTGTTGGATTTGGAGAGTGGATGTCCTGGTGTTGGGTTTGAGAGTGGATGTCCTGGTGTTGGGTTTGGAGAGTGGTTGTCCTGGTGTTGGGTTCGGAGAGTGGAAGATGTCCTGGTATTGGATTTGGAGAGTGACAGATGTCCTGGTTTTGGGTTTGGAGTGTGGATGTCCTGGTGTTGGGTTTGCAGTGTGGATGTCCTGGTGTTGGGTTTGTAAAGTGGAAGATGTCTTTGTGTTAGGTTTGGAGAGTGGAAGATGTCCTGGTTTGAGTTTGGAGAGTGGAAGATGTCCTGGTTTGGTTTGGAGTGTGGAAGATGTCCTGGTTTGGGTTTGGAGAGTGGAAGATGTCCTGGTGTTGGGTTTGGAGTGTGGATGTCCTGGTTTGGGTTTGGAGAGTGGAAGATGTCCTGGTTTGGGTTTGGAGAGTGGAAGATGTCCTGGTGTTGGGTTTGGAGAGTGGAAGAGGTCCTGGTGTTGGGTTCGGAGTGTGGATGTCCTGGTTTGGGTTTGGAGAGTGGAAGATGTCCTGGTTTGGATTTGGAGAGTGGAAGATGTCCTGGTGTTGGGTTTGGAGAGCGGAAGATGTCCTGGTTTGGGTTTGGAGAGTGGAAGAGGTCCTGGTGTTGGGTTTGGAGAGCGGAAGATGTCCTGGTTTGGGTTTGGAGAGTGGAAGATGTCCTAGTTTTGGTTTGGAGAGTGGAAGAGGTCCTGGTGTTGGGTTTGGAGTGTGGATGTCCTGGTTTGGGTTTGGAGAGTGGAAGATGTCCTGGTGTTGGGTTTGGAGAGTGGAAGATGTCCTGGTGTTGGGTTTGGAGAGTGGAAGTTGTCCTGGTTTGGGTTTGGAGAGTGGAAGATGTCCTGGTTTGGGTTTGGAGAGTGGAAGATGTCCTGGTGTTGGGTTTGGAGAGCGGAAGATGTCCTGGTTTGGCTATGGAGAGTGGAAGATGTCCTGATTTGGGTTTGGAGAGTGGAAGATGTCCTGGTGTTGGGTTTGGAGAGTGGAAGATGTCCTGATTTGGGTTTGGAGAGTGGAAGATGTCCTGGTGTTGGGTTTGGAGAGTGGAAGATGTCCTGGTGTTGGGTTTGGAGAGTGGAAGTTGTCCTGGTGTTGGGTTTGGAGAGTGGAAGATGTCCTGGTTTGGGTTGGAGAGTGGAAGATGTCCTGGTGTTGGGTTTGGAAAGCGGAAGATGTCCTGGTTTGGCTTTGGAGAGTGGAAGATGTCCTGATTTGGGTTTGGAGAGTGGATGATGTCCTGGTGGGGGGTTTGGAGTGAGGATGTCCTGGTTTGGGTTTGGAGAGTGGAAGATGTCCTGGTGTTGGGTTTGGAGAGTGGAAGATGTCCTGGTGTTGGTTTGGAGAGTGGTTGTCCTGGTGTTGGGTTTGGAGTGTGGATGTCCTGGTGTTGGATTTGGAGTGTGGATGTCCTGGTGTTGGGTTTGGAAAGTGGAAGATGTCCTGGTGTTGGGTTTGGAGTGTGGATGTCCTGGTGTTGGGTTTTGAGTGTGGATTTCCAGGTGTTGGGTTTGGAGAGTGGAATATGTCCTGGTTTGGGTTTGGAGTGTGGATGTCCTGGTGTTGGGTTTGGAGTGTGGATGTCCTGGTGTTGGTTTTGGAGTGTGGATGTCATGGTGTTGTGTTTGGAAAGTGGAAGATGTCCTGATGTTGGGTTTTGAGTGTGGTTGTCTTGGTGTTGGGTTTGGAGAGTGGAAGATGTCCTGGTTTGGGTTTGGAGAGTGGAAGATGTGTCCTCGTTTGGGTTTGGAGAGTGGAAGATGTCCTGGTTTGGTTTCGGAGAGTGGAAGATGGTTTGGAGAATAGATACAGAGTAAATGTTCTGTTTTTGGGGCTTGAAGAAATACAGTGTTATATTAGAGGTGTTAGAGGAACTTCAATGATAGGTTCGAGATGTTAAGGGACTACACTGATAGGTTCGAGATGTTAAGGGACTACACTGATAGGTTCGAGATGTTAAGGGACTACACTGATAGGTTCGAGATGTTAAGGGACTACACTGATAGGTTCGAGGTGTTAGATGAACTACTGTTTTATATTAGATGTTTTATAGGAACTGCAAAGATATGTTGGAGTTGTTATAGGAACTGCAAAGATATGTTGGAGTTGTTAAAGGAACTACAAATATATGTTAGAGAAGTTAGAGGAACTACAATAAATAATGAACATTTTAGTCAGAGTTGGATAATTCATGAAGTAGCAAGTGCTAACGCAACGAAGTAATGTGGACACTTGTAAGCGTCAGGAAGTAGAAGAAATGTTGTTGAGGTCATGAAGTAGAAGAAATGTTGTTGAGGTCATGAAGTAGAAGAAATGTTGTTGAGGTCATGACGTAGAAGAAATGCTGTTGAGGTCATGAAGTAGAAAGAAATGCTGTTGAGGTCATGAAGTAGAAGAAATGCTGTTGAGGTCATGAAGTAGAAGAAATGTTGTTGAGGTCATGAAGTAGAAGACATGTTGTTGAGGTCATGAAGTAGAAGAAATGTTGTTGAGGTCATGAAGTAGAAGAAATGTTGTTGAGGTCATGAAGTAGAAGAAATGTTGTTGAGGTCATGAAGTAGAAGAAATGTTGTTGAGGTCATGAAGTAGAAGAAATGTTGTTGAGGTCATGAAGTAGAAGAAATGTTGTTGAGGTCATGAAGTAGAAGAAATGTTGTTGAGGTCATGAAGTAGAAGAAATGCTGTTGAGGTCATGAAGTAGAAGAAATGTTGTTGAGGTCATGAAGTAGAAGAAATGCTGCTGTTGAGGTTATAGTAGCAGCCTCGGTCAGTCATAGTTAACTATGGATTTTTCAGCATCCCTAAAATGTTATTGTTTCTTTTCTTTCGCTGCGCCGTGTATTCTCTTTTTCTGTGAATCTGTCTGCTTCTTGCTTGAGTTGGACCTTTAGAGTGTGTTTCCAAAGATTGCGGTCTGCAGCTATTTCTTACCAGGCTGCAATGTTCATGTTTAGTCGCCATGTCGCGTTTACACACGTCTACAAATCGAAGTTTTTGGGCGCACCCTAGATCTTTTTTCATATCTTCTAGGTGTCCATAGAGTAATCTTTTGGAAAGTGACCATCTTTCATACGGTTTGCCCGGCCAAGCCAGCGTAACCTACGTTGTTTGAGCAGCGTGTAGATGTTCCTGAGGCCTGTGCAAGTCATGACCTCAACGTTTGTCACTTTATCCTTCCAGGTGATACCAAGAATACGGCGCAGACATAGTATTTGGAATGCATTTAGCTTTCTCTGCTGCTTTACATAAGTTGTCCATGATTCGCTACAAGACAAGAGGATACTAATGATGCAGGCATTGTAAACTGCATCTTTATTTTAATTGTCAGTTTGCTGCTTTGCCAAACACGCCTAGAAAGACGGGCGGAGGTGGTAACAGCTTTATTTATCAATGCGGGTGTCAATTTCTGTATCTAAAGATAGTTTATCGCTGATGATGGACCCCAGGTAGTTATACTGCTGCAAGACATCGAGTTTTGTGTTGTCGGTAAAGATTGCAAGTGTTGCTCCAACGTTCTCATCTAGTTTATTAGTTTTCTGCAAACTTATTGTTAAACCTTTTGTTGAGGTTATAAGCAGAAGAAAAACAAGTATTTGGCTCTTTTTTCTCTATCTCTCTCTCTCTCTCTCTCTCTCTCTCTCTCTCTTTCTCTCCTTCCCTCCCTCTCTCTCTCTCTCTCTCCCTCCCTATCTCTCTCCCTCTCTCTCCCTTCACCCTACTCTCTCCCTGTCTCTCTCCTCTCTCTCTCCCTCCTCTCTCTCTCTCTCTCCTCCACCTCTCCCTCCCTCTCTCTCTCTCCCTCCACCTCTCCCTCCCTCTCTCTCCCTCTCTCTCTCTCTCCCTCCACCTCTCCCTCCCTCTCTCTCTCTCCCTCCACCTCTCCCTCCCTCTCCCTCCCTCTCCCTCCCTCTCCCTCCCTCTCTCTCTCTCTCCCTCCACCTCTCCCTCCCTCTCTCCCTCTCTCCACCCCCTCTCTCCCTCCCTCTCTCTCTCTCTCCCTCCACCTCTCCCTCCCTCTCTCTCTCTCTCCCTCCACCTCTCCCTCCCTCTCTCTCCCTCTCTCTCTCTCTCCCTCCCCCTCTCTCTCTTTTTTTCTCTCTTCACCTCTTATATTTTCTTCAAGTGTCGAGGGAGATACAAAGTTCAAGTTCTTGTCCTATCTTTCTCTGATGTTGTCAGTCCATCTTACACTAGTTCTACCTGCCGCTGTTCTTCCATCTCCTCTTTTAGTATATGTTTTGCATCGTAAAGAGTCTCTTGGAATTCTGTCCATATGAGCAAACCATTCCATTTGTTGTCTCTGTATGTTGTTTAAAATTGATTCACTGCGATTTTCTCTCTTATGACATCATTTCTAATTATGTCTTGTCTGGTCACTCCGTTCGCTTTTCGCAAACGTCTCATCTCTATGGTAACTAGCTAGTGTTTGTTTTAAAGATTTTTAAAATGCTAACATTTTTAGGGATCGAGATTTGAGAAATGAACTAGTGTTTACAGTCGTAGGTTTGGTTTTTCCCGATTTCATGGAACTGGCTTATAGTGGCTTGCCGGTTTGAAGCACAGTATGTTGTCGGAGTGGCTTTCCGGAGATAAGTAGTTAAGTGTGTTTTTAAAAAATAAAAAATGAATTATTCAGCAGTCGTGCATAATCAGACCTAAATAATGACTGTCTTTATCTGTCGTAGATTTAATAAGAGCAAGTGAGAGAGACGCACATATCATGGGGCGCAGTCTCTTCAGCGGTCGTAGATTTAATAAGAGCAAGTGAGAGAGACCGCACATATCATGGGGCGCAGTCTCTTCATCTAAACTTAGGTAGGATCTATCCACAGAGCCAGTAATTCGATTAATCTTTTCCTTCTTTAAACAAAAGGTTGTTTCGTTATTTTGCAGCACTGAAGGCAGATATAGTTTGCTGTCTTGTCCTGTTTTGTTGGTATCTTCAGCTGACACATTACCCAGCGCTTCTAGTATTCCGTCTGTTCATTTTTATTTCCCCGAGGACGTCCACTCCTTCTATTGTTCTCGTAACGTTTGTTAGCAGCAGTTCGGATTTTGTTCATGTCCAAAGAATTTATCTGCTTTTCCTGTTGATATTCCATTGCGGGAGTGATTCCCAACAGTCTTCTTAGTTCCTCTTCACCATTTTTACAGAACGCAGCACATTCTTGAGAACAGTATGGTCGATCAGGATGAACACTTCCTTGGTTACTGGGACGGGGGCTGAGCGGATTGGGGAATCCCCCGACTGCAGAGAAGCAATTCCGTTAAAAGGTCTAAAGTCTTCTTAGCTCTTCACTTCTAATTGTGTCTCTCTAGCTGACTCCTATTGAACGTCTAATATAATTCTTGATTCTAGAACAAGAAATGTTAAACTCTGACTCTGGATTCTAGAACAAGAAGTGTTAAACTCTGACTCTGGATTCTAGAACAAGAAGTGTTCAACTCTGACTCTGGATTCTAGAACAAGAAGTGTTCAACTCTGACTCTGGATTCTAGAACAAGTGTTAAACTCTGACTCTGATAACAGAAATATGCTAAAGTGTATTATAGGTAAAGGTAAAGGTAAAGGTAAAGTACGAGACTTGAACCGGCGTCTTAGCCCGCGAGTTTCACCCATATGTGCTCGGCCGCCTAACCAGAAATGTTCGGAGATTTCTGGATAGTGTCGCTTCAAGCATCGAAACTCACGATGCGAGTCGACATTCCTCACCTTCCCAGGGTAATACCATGGTACCCATTTCTGCCAACGTCTGAGTCGACCGTGGGGGTATTGTTTTTTTCCAACCACGAGTAAAATTCACACTGCTCCCAGAGGGAATCGAACACGGGTTGTCCGAACATCGGTAGTCCAGTCGGGTAGTTTTCCCAACTAGACTACCGAGGCCCCTTAGTGTATTATATTAGACGTTCAATAGGTGTCAGCTAGAGAGACACAATTAGAAGTGAAGAGCTAAGAAGATTTTAAGAGTTTAACGTTTCTTGTTCTAAAATCCAGAGTCAGAGTTCGACATTGGTCGGTGAATTTCGAAAATAAAATGTTTATGTAAAGAAAGATATCGACAAAAGATAGACATTGGCATGCAGTTTCGCTGTAGGAGGTAAACATTAAACGAAGTGACTAAGGGAAATAATCTCATTCGTTGTCGTTACCTTAGTCTATTCAAAGAGGCACTGCCTGTTATTTGTCTAAGTAGGCCGCCGGAGAGCGGTATATCAGGAGTGAACCCTTTCATCTTAACGGTAAGCTACTACGTTAATTATCATCATGCATCATTTCGGTTGGTGTTGATGATCATGTCCTTCCACAATCTTCAATCCACAATGCATCGTATCATTTCTGTTGTTGACTGTTTTCTATGCCATGACATCAAGTTATCCTAGTATCTTCTCTCTTTGTCGTCCGCGATTATTTTTTCCCCTGTATTTGACAGTTGTAGGCAAGTATTCTAACTTTCCTTTTCTCATGATGTGCCCCAAAAAAATATTGATTGTTTTTTTACTCATGTTTCTTGAGAACTGCCTTTTCGTGTTGACCTATTTGAAAATTTCCCCGTTGGTCTTTTTAGCTGTCTATGAAACTTTAAAGATTCTTCTGAGAAATCCCATCTCTGTGGCCTCTAATCGTCTTTTCATTTGTTTGTCTACTGTTCTTTATTCACTTCCATTAGTCAGAATTGGTTCTATATCGCACCGACGATCTCTCTTTCTCACTTCCACTGAGATAGACTTGTTACATAAGATGCTTTGCATTTTCAGAAATATTATTTTGGCTTGAACTATTCTTTTTTATTTCTTTGTGCATCTTCCATCTGATGTTATTGTGTCCAAACATTTGACGCGTTGCACTTGTTTAAGATTTGTCCTGTTTATCTTTATCCTGGATGATGGTGATAATCGTTTCTTCGATATGACAATTACTTCTGTTTTCTTACTATTCAGACTGATAACTTTCTCATACTAGTATGTATATCACTTGTAGTTTAATATCTGTCTCTGCTATTAAGACTGTGTCATCCGCATATCCATTTTAAAAATATTGTGACCCTTGACTTCAATTCATTTTTTGTCTACTTTTGATCTCATAATGTTACATCTTCTCAATATGCCTGTATGGTGCAGAAACATGGACATTAGACAAGAAAACAGAACCGTAAATTGAAGCCTTTGAAATGTGGATTTATAGAAGATTAGGTAGGTAGAATTGGATGGAAAAAAAAAGAAAACAGTCAATTAAGTTTTAAAACAACTAAAAATGAAAAGAGAACTACTTAACACAATTAGAACAAGACAAATGACATTTTTGGGGCATGTTAAAAGACATAACAGCCTACTAAAAGTAATATTGGAAGGGAAAATACAAGGTAAAAGAGGCAGAGACAGACCAAGACTAACATGGACGAGTAACATCAAAAGATGGACAAGTCAGCCTATGACAATCTGCACCATCAAAGCAAGAGAAAGAGTGAAATGGCGCTCCACGGCAGCCAACCTTCGATGCGGAGACAGCACTCAATGATGATGATGATGATGAATGATCTCATAACATTTTTACTGTAAAGGGAATACAAATTAATTCATATTTTGTTATTACTATGATCATCGAGTGCCGTCTTGTTATTACTACCTCATCTATATCACTGTCGTCCTTATCTCTCCCTCTGGTACAACATCTAACACTCTGATAGTCACGTAATGGTATTTTACTTAGGGGTAATCGAGTGTATTAAGACCTGTAGTTTAGCAATTAAGTGAATTAAGGATCTATTCTCTGTGTAAACAAAATCTTTGACCTAAACATCACGTTCTGAGTACAGCGAATCACGGGAGCCGCGATAGCTCAGTGGTTAGTAAACCGGACTACAAAGGACAAGAGTTAGGGTTCGACCTCAACCTACGGCTTCCGGTTCACCCAGCCTTAAATGGATACCGGATTTTTTCTGGGAAAGTAAAGCGGCACGGGCGTAATACTGACCACATTACCCCAACAATCATGTACTGAAGGTCTGTAGAATGTATGGTCACTAACACCATATTCTCTATATGCCACTTGGCGTGACGGGGGCTCTTTACTTTCTTACCCGAATCACGCGGCTTTTATTCTCCAACCCGTAGAAGCTCTTTCTGCAAACACGATAAATGTCACCATGACAGTTTTCATTTTTTTTTTCTTAGTTTATTCTGCGATTCACGACTTTTAACATCACCTAAAGGTCTTTAGTGTGCGCATAGTGCACTCGGGCCTTTTTTGTTGTTGCGTAGTTATAAGAGAGGACTAGACATTGGATCTTATTACCCGGAGACCAATGGAGGAGGGTAAAGCTGCGAAGAAATCACTGATTCGAAAAGAAATTCCAACCGCCTGTGTACAAACATTTGTGTTTTCTTGCATCAAGAGACCGGTATCTTACCTCTAGAACGCCCTGTCTAAATGTTCTAACATTTGATAATGGCAGTCTTTGGGCACTACGGAGATAGTGCTCTGTTGTTGGGAACCAATGATGGGTCGTCACGCCAGTACAATGATGATGATGGACTCAGGGATTTATGGTGGGAAAAAGAAAAGAAACGTAGGACATTTTAACAGAAAATGTAGGACATTATAACTGAAAAAGTGAGACATTTTTACAGAAAATGTAGGACATTATAACTGAAAAAACAGGAAATTTTAACTGAAAAAAAAGGTAGAACATTTTAACTGAAAAAATAATATATTTTGAATGGAAAAAAATTGGGATATTTGAACTGAAAAAAATCAGGACATATTCATTTTAAAATATAGGTCTTTTTATATGAAAAATTGAACTTTCCGTCTGAAAAAACATGGCATTTTAACTGAAAAAGTGTGATTTTTCACAAAGAAATACGACTCGATAATGTAGTACTTAATTTAGCTACTTTATATAATAACGTAAAGTGGCCAGACCCCGGAAACACATTTTATTAGTACGATATATCCCAGGAATCCAAATCTATTTTTACGTTTGCGAAATGGTAACAAATTCATGGTTGCTCCACTTTCATCTGTCAACTTTTGATTGCAGCCGGTTGAGATGAATTTGCGCGGCTTTCTTGAAAAACAATTTCAGAAATTATGGTAATACTTCATATAGTGATAATGGAAAAAAAAATGTAAACATTATAAAATGAGATAGAAAAATAGTATGTCAGCGATTATGACTGCATACGAGTGAAAGAAAGAAGACAGAAAGGTGAAATACAGAGAGATGGATAGATATAATAGTATACAAAAGAGAGATACAGGGAGACTGGAAGTGTGAGATCACTTGCAATATCTTTTAACCCACAGCCAACTATAGTTTTATAAGGCCTGCGGGCAGAGAGGGTTTTTCTGAAATCACACAACGCTTGTGACGTTTTAAGCTATGAGAGCTATAGACGGCTGACGCCATTTTATTCACAATAGCTCCTGTTCGCAATGCTGAAACCGTCACAAGCTTTGAGTGATTCATTTCAGCCGACAATAGATTTACTTTAGTCTCTTTCTTCTTCTCCTATCATAACCTCATTCAGACTAGGACTCCGGACTCTCTTATGAACACAGCTGTCTGTTTCAGTGATTCGATTGCCCCGGAAAGTTTCTTTTCCAAAGCGGTCGGAGTGGGCGTCATTTACCTCCTCAGGGCTGTGTACTAGGGACAATCATGTTTTATTGTCATGTTATCCAGGGTACAATGGCATTGGCTGGTAGTTCATATTTTGAGTTTGGTGAACATGTGATTTCTCATTCTGTTGTGGCCAATGAGTAGACGAAGTATGATGACCTAATCACTCCTTGATGATTGGAGGTATCCGTCCTTGTCGTTATACTTTGAGTGTTCTTGCTTCCATTTATCATGATACTGACTTTTGATGATCGATTTAGATTCTTCATAGCTGATCAGATGGTTTTCTTGTGGTAATCTTCTTCCCTCCCTAGCCAGTTTGTCTGCGCATTCGTTTCCTTATATATTACAGTGTGATGGTATCCTCTGGATGGCCATTCTCTGGATGTTATTGCACAATTGTCCTAGGTTGTTCTCAGGTCATCTAGCTCGTTGTTCCATGTTTTTTTTCAGAGCTGTTAGGACTGACAGTACGTCGGTCAGTATCTCCAATATAACGTTTACTGAAGTCTGAGAGCCCAGAGAGAATTCCCGGAAACTCTCAAACTACCATGACGTTCTCCACTTTGCGACTAGAGACGGTTGTGGGTAGAGTGACGTCAACCGTCTTCTTCTTCTTCTACCTTTCAACTCCCTGAGGAACATAGGTCTTCAACAAACACTCTCAACTCCCTGAGGAACATAGGTCTTCAACAAACACTTTCAACTCCCTGAGGAACATAGGTCTTCAACAAACACTATCCAAACCGTTATGTTTCTTGCCATTCTTTTAAGATCATTTGGTTGGGATTTTTATTTAGTATTTCTCTATGCGACAACCACCCCTGGTCTCAGCAGCGAGGCCCGGCTTGAAACTTCAGTTACTCATCTACGGAAAAAAACATGAGTACCTCCGAAGTCGGAGTTATCTGCCTGTGCGGCGAGGGACCCCTGTGCACACGGCTGCCAGGGAGAAATGGATTAACACGCAAAATTCAGTTCCTGGTCTCTGGGGACTTCGTCAGAGTTGAAAGCTGGCGAACGCAACAACAACAACAACAAGATCATTCCATGTCTTCCCCATCATCTTCATCTCTGCTTCTATCTATCTTCTCCAAGAATTCTTTGGTGTTCCTCTTTGTCTTTTTCCCTGGGGATTCCAAAAAGGGCCTGCTGTGTAATACTCTCAGTTGGTTTCCGTAGTGTGTGTCCTATCCAGCGCCATCGTCTTCGCTGTATCTCGTTATCCACTGGTATTTGACTGGTACATTTCCATAATTCTATGTTAGTGATTTTGTCCTGCCATTTCCATCCTTTTATTCTACGTAAGCATCCATAAATGAAAGTCTGTATCTTCATGATTGTCATTTTAGTTGTTCTCCATGTTTCACAACCATAATATAATAACTGACTTAACACTGGAGTTGAAAATTCACGTCAGCCGTCTACAGCATCTATTGTTGAAAACGTCACGTTAGTTGGAGGATTTTCCGGTTTCATTTCTGCCCCGCGAGCCTTAATAAATGTATAGTTGGCTGTGCTTGAACCATCGCCATCTATAGTATTAATAAATCCCGCTGGCAGAAAGTAACCACCCATATCTTGGGACGGTTTCAACATTGTCGAGCATGGGCGGTTGTGGGTAAAATGAAGTCAACCGTCAATAGCGCTCATAGCTGAAGACGTCACAAGGTTTGGGTGATTCCGGGATTTCCATTATATCTAGCAGGTCTTAGTAAAACTATAAATGCGGGGGTTGGGCACGACTTCGTCCTACATACAAAGTAGTATTAAAATAAAATACACCAAACAAATGTGTTGTTTATGGAAACAACTAAAATCTACTTATTCTTTTCTTTTCCATACCGGATATAAAGTGCACCTTCCAACAATGGACGTTAACCTATGCAGTTCATTCACGTCGCATTTGAAATTAGGATCTAGGGAATGGGGGTATTGTTATCAGTGCCTGCCGAGATCCTTGACCTTATTCGAGATACATCCTGTTGGTGCAATTAATCTTATTTTGTGTATACATGTGTATGAGAGAGAGAGAGAGAGAGAGAGAGAGAGAGAGAGAGAAGAGAATTGACGCAATCTGTGACCTCTTTCTACTAATTCTGTTCAGGTGCAGCAATATATCGCGCTTGTTTCTTTTTTTTTTTTTTATTAATAGCCTTTATAAGTTTTCAATTTTTCAATTTTCCTGTATACATATTCTCAATAATTAAATTGTGATGTAACGAGTTTTCGTTTTAAGCGGTTTCTTTATACAGGTTTTCGTTGGTACAAGTTATCGCTATATTTGTTTCCATTTACGACGAAGTAAATTGTTATAATAGTAAGGGGGGATGTTAGTGCTCGTTTAATTGCCAATCAGAAACGATAATTCACGTAGCCATTTATTTATCTTCCCTTTTCTCTTCCGCAATGAATACACTCCTTGCTTTGCGAACGCACATTTGTTTGTCACTGATACTTTAGTTCGTTAGCACGACATATGTGTCATCTAAAAAGGACAAGAGGTAGGGTTTCTATCCCAACCGACGGCTTCCAGGTTCACGCAGCCTTTAATGGGTACCGGATTTTTTTTCTGGGAAGTAAACCGGCACGGGCATAATACCGATCATATTACCCCCAAAATCATGTGCTGAAGGCCTGTACAATTTATGGTCACTAACACCATATTCCCTATACGCCACTTGGCGTGACGGGGGTACTTTACTTACTTTTACATTTGTGTCATGGGAGTAAGATAAAATGCACAAGCTTCTTCTACTGTTCATTCTTCCTCTTCTTCTTCTACTTCTTCTTCTTCTACTGAACATTCATCGTCTTCTTCTTCTTCTCCTTCTTCTCCTTTTTCTTCCTCTTCTTCTGCTTCTACTGAACATTCATCGTCTTCTTCTTCCTCTTCTTCTTCTTCTTCTCCTTCTTCTTCCTCTTCTTCTGCTTCTACTGAACATTCATCGTCTTCTTCTTCTTCTTCCTCTGCTTCTTCTTCTTCCTCTTCTTCTTCTACTGAACATTCATCGTCTTCTTCCTCTTCTTCTGCGATCATGGCTCATACAGACTAAGACTCCGGTCTTATGAGGACAGGTGTATGTTTATGTGATTCGGTTGCCCCGTAGAGATTGTACATTCAAAGTGATTAGAAGAAGCTGCATCTTAAAATAAAAACAAAACGTTTGTGGTTAGAAATTGAATTCCATGAAACTCTTCGATTTGCAAATCAGCGAATTTCTTGTTACTAGCATTAACTACTAAAATATCACCCATACATAAATATTGCTAAAAAGACCAACGAGGAAATTCTCAAAGAGTCCAACACAAAAAGAGAGCTGCTAAAAAACATCAGAAAGAAACAAGCAACATTTTTCGGGCACATCATGAGAAGAGGAAAGTTGGAATACTTGGTTAAATTGGCAAAATAAAAGGAAAGAGAGATCGCGGACGACAAAGAGAGAAAATATTGGATAGCTTGGTGTCATGACATGGAAAACAGTCAACAACAGAACTGATTCGATGCACTGTAGATAGAAGGTTGTGGAAGAACATGAACGCCTACGCTAACCGGTATGGCACATGATGATGATGATAAATAATAATTATAATTATAATTGTGATTATTATTATTACTGCTACTTTTATGTGTATTACTATTTTATATACTATAAATAGGAATACTATTATTACATGTATTATTGTACGACCATTATTTTTGTTATTACTAGAGCTGGAGTTTGTATGACCTAAAAAGCATCGTATTAAGGTTGAATTTACGAGCTAAAAAATGCAAAATAGTCCGAAACTTAACTTGACTTAAATTAATGGACTCATTTGATATTAAAATGACGTTAAATATTCAATAAAATCGGGTCCTCGGTAGCCTAGTTGGGAATAACCACCCGATTACGGGCTACCGACGTTCGGACAACCCGTGTTCTATTCCCGCTAGAAGCGGTGTGAGTTGTACTCGTGGTTGGAAAATAAATACCCCCGCTGGCAGAAATGGCTACCAAGGTAGTAAACTGGGAAGGTGAGGAATGCCGCCTCGCGTAGTGAGTTTCAATGATTGAAGCGACACTATCCATAAGTCTCCGAACACTTCTGGATAGGCAGCCGAGTACATATGGGTGAAAACACGTTTGCTAGGACGCCGATTCAAGTCTCGTACTTTACCTTTACATTTATCTCCGTTATAGCATTGACAAATAAAACGAATTTGTCTCTCTTGAATTCAGAGAGCCAAACCGAACTATTAGTTGGTTTTCAAAATCGAATCGGTTACGGTCGTGCAAGGACGAGGTGACGATTTATGTGACCTGTTGTCTTGGAGGCCCTCGGTGGTTGAAAGAGTCAAAGTAAGTAGGAAATGAAATACCAGCAGACATGTTTATGGGATCGATCACACAGGCGTGAACTCTTTTTGTCAGTACATCTTTTCGCATGGCTACCAGGACCCATCCCACAATCTTCTTTTCTCTTTTCACTGATTCCTAAAAGGTGTCGTGATTGTATCATTTGTCGTTCTTGAGCTGCTCGAACTGTCTGAATTAGTGATTTTCCTTTGTTGTTATATGTCTCTGTCACTGCATCTATCCATCTTCTTCTGGGTCTTCCTCTTGGTCTTTTTCCATGCATTCTCGAGAAGAACGCCCTTGATGGTGATTGGTGAGGATTCATTCTGACCAGGTGGCCAAACCATTTAAGTTGTTGTTCTATATATTCCTGGCAGGGTTTTGTTCCTACCATTTTTCTTATGGTTTCATTTGGTATTCTATCTCTTCTTGTGTTGTTTGTTACTTTTCTCAAGCATCGCATCTCGGATCTTACTACCAATAGAGGGCTACACAGCGGATCATACTACAAAGACAGATCTAGACATTGGATATTACTACCAAGCGACCAGTGGAGGGGAAAACCACGAAGAAACCACGGATTCACTTTTCATATTTTTGAAAAATCGCTATCTCATCTGTTGAGTTTTGAACCCCGATCCTTGCTGTCCAGAGGTCGACATTCTACCTCTAGACTACCGAATCGAAACGTGTTGTAACTTATCTTGTCCTATTTTATTAAAGTTGCGCCAAGGTAAGTTACGTGATTTCTTGTTATACTCCGACCAGCTTTCCAAAGGCCCAGTGTGACTATATCGCTATATGGTTGGTCATTAGTGTCCATAACTGATCGATTGGTGTGGCTAGATGAGAACATTCGATTTGATCAGGAGATTTTGTGCATGTTTTTGGCATGTTTTGTGTAGAGTTATCGTTCCTTTTATGTATTTACGCCGTCAGACAATTGTTTATATGATTAGTCGTGGCCCAAAGGACACGAGGTAGGGTTCGATCCCAACCGACGGCTTCCGGGTTCACCCAGCCTTTAATGGGTACTGGATTTTTTTTCTGGGAAAGTAAAGCAGCACGGGCGTAATACCGACCACATTACCCTAAAAATCATGTGCTGAAGGTCTGTAAAATTTATGGTCACTAACACCATATTCCCTATACGCCACTTGGCGTGACGGCGGTACTTTACTACTTTTTTTACCGTATGAATTAAACAGGCTGGGTCTATTGTCCTTTAATTTAGTTTCAACATTGTACCTGTTTCCAAGCTTAAAACGCAACAAGAAGCCAACGGAAGGGAGTCGTGGCTCAGGAATGTCACAAACCCCTCACCTCTCTGCCAGTTTAGAGTGTCAAAAGGTCGAAAGGTAAATGGCCAAAACACTTGCTGGAGAGATCTTTCTCATAAATTTTTTCTTGCTTGAAAAGCTGTATATAAATAGTTTATATGATTCTTAAAGAATTGTATTAATGTGCCGTACTCCGAAATGTGTTATAAAACCTCAAGGTCCACTCGAACGAAATATTCAAAGAGAGTTACAGTAATATTAAGTTATTGTATATTTCAAATAGTCAGGACTACACGTAATTCCCTACAAATGTATATAATCTCTGTATACGATTAGTTTATTTAATACTGTTATTCTCGTTGCAGTGCTGATATCAAATTCAGAAGACAAAAGGAGCAAGAGAAAGGAGACGAGACCTGAACCACAAATACATCTTGTTCATTCTGCGGTCGGATCTGTCTTTCCAATATCGGCAGATTCAGCTACGAGAGAAGCTGTTCAGCAAAGCATCATCCAGCATAAGAGGCTAATAGTTTACCAAATTACCGACTTATCACGATTACTTATTATCAACTGTCTGTCAAGACACCAAAGGCCATATACATATTAGACCAAATAAAATACAGACACAGTGATTTCAATATTCTATTGGCAATTGTATTAGATAAAACTAACCAGGTGTTTAAAAACTATAAGAGGATGCGGTCGTTTCAACTCTAGCTCCATTTGATTATTTTGTTTGCATGTAAAGACCATCTTTATCCATTATTCACTTGTTTTTACGAATCATAATTATTGTCCCATCGATTTTGGCAACACTTAGGATTCGTAGACAAAGGTGGCTGGGCCATGTAAAAAGAATGGCAAACAATCGTATTCCCAAACAAATATTGTATGGCGAACTTAAGGACGGAAAGGGACGAAAAGGCAGACCAGTGCTGAGATATAAGGATGTTTGCAAGGCTTCTTTGAGGACATTTTCTATAAGTGAAAGGAACTGGGAAAATGTGGCTACGGATCATAGTACATGGAGAATAAACATAAAAAAATGGCACAGCAACTTTCGACAGCGCTGATGTCAAATTCTGAAGACAAAAGCCGCAAGAGAAAGTAGTCAAGGCCGGGTACCGCGGGTACACCTTGCTCGTTCTGTGGATGGATCTGTCTGTCCAGGATTGACACATTCAGCCACGAGAAAAGATATTCAGTAAAGCAGCACACAGTATGAGACACTAATGCTTTACCAAACTACTGACTTATTATGATTGCTGACCAACCATCTGTCAAGACGCCACAAGCCATATAGTTATTGTAATTAAAGCTAAAATCGAAAAAAAACATATGAGTTGTAAAATGAGAAACTATTGAAAGAAAAAAAACCTATAGCGTGTAAGTTATTAAGGACTTTAGTGTAAGGTGAGGTTAACCTGTTTTCGCATCACAGTAGAGGTACTACATGCAACTGTCAGATCCGCATCACAGTAGAGGTACTACATGCAACTGTCCAGATCCACATCACAGTAGAGGTACTACATGCAACTGTCAGATCCACATCACAGTAGAGGTACTACATGCAACTGTCAGATCCACATCACAGTAGAGGTACTACATGCAACTGTCAGATCCACATCACAGTAGAGGTACTACATGCAACTGTCAGATCCACATCACAGTAGAGGTACTACATGCAACTGTCAGATCCACATCACAGTAGAGGTACTACATGCAACTGTCAGATCCGCATCACAGTAGAGGTACTACATGCAACTGTCAGATCCACATCACAGTAGAGGTACTACATGCAACTGTCAGATCCACATCACAGTAGAGGTACTACATGCAACTGTCAGATCCACATCACAGTAGAGGTACTACATGCAACTGTCAGATCCACATCACAGTAGAGGTACTACATGCAACTGTCAGATCCACATCACAGTAGAGGTACTACATGCAACTGTCAGATCAACATCACAGTAGAGGTACTACATGCAACTGTCAGATCCACATCACAGTAGAGGTACTGCATGCGACTGTCAGATCCACATCACAGTAGAGGTACTACATGCGACTGTCAGATCCACATCACAGTAGAGGTACTACATGCAACTGTCAGATCCACATCACAGTAGAGGTACTACATGCAACTGTCAGATCCACATCACAGTAGAGGTACTACATGCGACTGTCAGATCTACATCACAGTAGAGGTACTACATGCGACTGTCAGATCCACATCACAGTAGAGGTACTACATGCAACTGTCAGATCCACATCACAGTAGAGGTACTACATGCAACTGTCAGATCCACATCACAGTAGAGGTACTACATGCGACTGTCAGATCCACATCACAGTAGAGGTACTACATGCAGCTGTCAGATCCACATCACAGTAGAGGTACTACATGCGACTGTCAGATCCACAGATTGTGGAAGACTCAAAAGAGTCTAAGATTATGGGGGTAAACCCACACGGAAAACTAGGGAGAATCTTAAGAGTGTTAGAAATTAGATGAGCCCACCTATCTGTTAGCAGCCAAAGAAATCAATGCCTCATTTACCTACAAGCTTGGCGGCGGTCCGAAGCCCAGGGTCTCAACATTTAAACGGAAACAGATTCAGACCAAAGTGTCAAATAATTGTACCATCCCCACAGATCTTTCTTACGTTGGGTGTCTCACTCGTTACCGAATCCGGAATTTCTTTAGTGGTTTTATCACTTAACACTCTCTCCTCAGTAGTATACCGATACATGTTCCCGGTAGTCTTGTGTGAAATGACACGTACAGTACCGCGAACAGTCAGGAACAACAGACTTGTAGGCACGCTCATTTAAATTACACACACTTATACACATATACACAAACACACCACACACATACCTTTTCATTTCTCTTACTTCCCATGAATTTGTTGAGCTTTGAATATATTTTATTTTTTTGGACCTGAGTAAGACTTTTGACGAAACGTTGTAGTTTGTCACGTCTCTCTATTAGTTTAGCTACCAGTTTTGTAAACAGCAGGCTAAAACGCAGTACAGCTCTGTTTGGACACACCTATTTTTTAGCACAATTTTTTGCACGTAACTGTTTGAAGAAATGTAGCTATATATCTGCTGGTTGCTATTGTTTGATCAAGCAGCATACATGTCGATGCTCAGAAGCCAAAGACTAAGATTGCTGGGGCACGTCCAGCAAATGGAAGAAAAACGCATCCCCAAGAAAATACTATATGGTGAACAAATAATCGGAAAAAGACAAATCGGCAGACCTGAACTACGATATAGAGATATCTGTAAATCATCTCTGAATGACTTCTCCATCTGTGAAAATGACTGGGAACATCTGACACAGATGATCGCACATCATGGAGAGCATGTTTAAGGAATGGTTAATATCATTTGAGACTGTGCTAAGGCAAAACTTAGAAGAGAAAAGACTCATGAAAAAGGGTGGAAAACCCTGTGGATCAGTGGGCCTGACTTGTTCATTCTGTGGCCGTGTATGTTTGTCAAACATTGGTAGAATTAGCCACGAGAGAAGATGTTCGATAAAAACAAATCCTCAAAAATAATACATAATAGCCTCCACTAGACCATCTGACAAGATGAAAAGGGCCATATATAGCATACATCAAAATATTATTAAAGAAACGCTGCTCTATTTATTTACACTATTATCATCTGTTTGTTTAAGATTACATTACATTGCAAATGTGCTATAATGAGTAAGCAAACTAACCCCCTCCCCCCAAAATGCAAACTAAATTTCCACTAAAAAATTTCTAAGCAACAGTAACATCAACATCTACTTTCATATCATAGTTTATCCAAACATAAACATTTTACAAATATTAGTTTCCAACATTTTAAAGCACAAACATTACAATTATTAGGGTGTGAACAATTGAAAAAAAAAAAAAAAACATTCAGAAATTTGTTTCACCTATCCCTGTACAAAATAAATCCTTCAGTCACCAAATTAAAAATCCACTTTCAATTTGCAATTATACCCGAACACTTAAATCCCTTAAGGAGCACTTGAATCCCTTAAGGAGCACTTGAATCCCTTAAGGAGTACTTAAATCCCTTAAGGAGCACTTAAATCCCTTAAGGAGCACTTACATCTCTCAACGAGCACAAATGTATGCGTGTTTATATTATATATACATATATATATATATATATATATATATATATATTGAGAGAGAGAGAGAGGGAGAGAGAGAGAGAGAGAGAGAGAGAGAGAGGCATTAATTAATTTAAAAAAAAACTATTATTATAAAATAATAAAAGTCACGCTAGGGGTTTCTCTGTGTTTCCATTTTATTGCTATGGTCTTCCTTTATATATATGGCTGTGGTTCGTACAACATCATCAAACCTTCAGATCTATTATAGTCGAGCAGCCAAACAACAAAAGCTGCTCGGTAAAATAGTGCCTGACAGTTCTACAGAAAATCAGCAACGGCTTTACCCGAGAACAGGCTCCCTGATGATATATATATATAATATATATTTATTATCATCATAAAGTACCATGCCTGCTGGCGTAGGTGATCACGTCTCTCCACAACTTTCGATTTCGACAGTTATTCATCATTTATGTTGTTGACCTTCTGCCAAGCCATTCTCTTAAGCAGTCTGGTATTTTTTTTTCTCTTTGCTTTCTTCTATCTCTTCGTCCCTTAATTTCTCAGTTGTTACAATATATTCCGGCTGTTCCCTTCTCATTACATAGCTAAATAATGATGATTATTTCTACCAAATATTGGAAATTAGCTCTCTTTTTGCTTTGGCATCTTTCAGAACGTCTTCAGTACTCTTATTAGCTGTCCATGGTATATATATATATATATATTTAAAATTGGCACATCAACCTTCAAGACAGTGCTGATGTCAAATTCATAAGACAAAAGGCGCAAGAGAAAGGAGACAAGGCCGAGTACCGCGGGTAAACCTTGCTCGTTTTGTGGATGGATCTGTATGTGCAGAATTGACAAATTCAGCCACGAGTAAAGGTGTTAAGTAATGCAGCAGCCAGTATGAGACACTAGTGCTTTACCACACTACTGACTTATCATGATTACTTGTTACCAACCGTCTGTCAAGACACCGAAGGCCTTATACATATATATATATATATATATATATATATATATATATATATATATATATATATATATATATATATAATGTACATGACTATATTAACTTCCATCTTACTTCCAATAATGCTCCTTACTTCAAATACTGCTCCTATATATATATATATATATATACATAGGATAGGTATTGGAGGTAAGATGAAAGTTTGTGTAGTCATATTGGACGTCGATCTCAGGACAGAAAGTACCCTAGTTCAAAAGCGGTTGTTAATTTTTTTTTTTTTTTTCAAAAATAGACACAATTAGTCTGTGGTTTCTTTGTGACGTTGCTCTCCCCTGATCTCTTTAGTAGTGAGGTCCGATATTTGGCCCTCTCAGATAACGGCAGTAAACAGGAGCTCCCTTAGCATTAGCGCACGTTAAAAAGCCATTGGCAGGTAAAATCGAAAAGAGTAGGCCGTAAATATAGCCGCTGCCCGGGCAAAACTGTCAACAGAAACCTACCCACACCGTAGATCACAGGCCGTGTTACGGAATTCGTGCACGGCGGTGAAGAATCTCCTTGGATTTTCTCGAAGGGAATATCGGGGCACCTATGGGTTCGTCCGGTGTGCAATGATAATGATCCTAACAATAAACAACAGGATAAAGAGTAACCGAAATGTTCTTCTGACATTGATTGACAAGCAAACCGACGAATGACACAGCACTAAATGTGAAGTGTAGGCAATCTTTAAGGGGTTTATGAAGAGTCAGTGAGTGCGCGAGATAACTGAAATAAAGGGAGAACTTGGGAATACTTCTCTCTTATTTTGACACCTGTCAATAAATCAACTAAGCAGGCGCAAGAGTGGATTATTTAGACATACGTCATGATAGTTAGAAAGAGAATCTGGAGGTGTTAATGAACAGATCTACAGCAGACAAACTTTCCTCCAGAGCTCAAGTCATCCATCACCTAGGGAGAAATGTTAACTTTCACTTCTATTCCTTCTTGTCGTCTTAAACATATAGCTGAACCCTCACCGTGTCTATCTATCTATCTATCTATCTATCTATCTATCTATCTATCTATCTATCTATCTATCTATCTATCTATCTATCTATCTATCTATCTATCTATCTATCTATCTATCTATCTATCTATCTATCTATCTACCTACCTACCTACCTACCTACCCATCCATCCATCCATCCATCCATCCATCCATCCATCCATCCATCCATCCAGCCATCCATCCATCCATCCATCCAGCCATCCATCCATCCATCCATCCATCCATCCATCCATCCATCCATCCATCCAACCAACCCACCCACCCATCCATCTATCCGTCCGTCCGTCCGTCCGTCTGTCCGTCTGTCTGTCTGTCTGTCTCTCCGTCCGCCCGCCCGCCAGCCCACACGTCTGTCTGTCCTTCTATCTGTCTGTTACCTGTAATTGCAATCTACCATGATGGATCTTATATGAAAATACTTTCGTCTAAATCAGAAGGTATTCAGATCTTATTTATGAAATGACAAAGGCCAGACACCATCACCTAACTAAGCCATTATAGAAATGATCTAATGTGCATTCACAAGCGATTGTAATATAAACAAATGTGTTAGTGGTTGAGAGTGGACGACAGAAGGAGATTGGAATGAAAGAGAGAGGGAAAAACATATTCAACAATAAATTATAAATAGAAAGCTTACTATTTATTTGGGGTTTACGCATTTATGTCGGGGGCCGCGATAGATCAGTGGTTAGTGAATCGGACTACAAAGGGCAAGAGGTAGGGTTCGATCCCAACCGACGGCTTCAGGGTTCACCCAGCCTTAAATGGGTACCGGATTTTTTCTGGAAAGTAAAGCGGCACGGGCGTACACGCCCTCACATTACCCCAAAAATCATGCGCTGAAGGTCTGTAAAATTTATGGTCACTAACACCCATATTCCCTATACGCCACTTGGCGTGACGGAGGCTCTTTACTTTTTTTACTTACGCATTTATGTTATTATTTAATTTTTTTTTCTGCTCAGGGGATGGAGTGTACAGTTTTTTTTTTTTTTTTTTAAATCAAGCAGAAGGGCCGGTCATACTATCTTGGCGGGAGGGTTGGGGCCTGCGGGACTAGGTTGTCCTCGTCTGTTGTATACCGATTAGTTTTTTTTTAAATTGAAATTAGTATGTGACAGTTTTAATTTTTTCACTATCGTTTATATTGATTTAAGGCATGTTGCTGGTGTTTTGATCGTATGTGTTGCTGACTTGTTGTTCATTAGTGTGTTGCTGATATATTGCTCATATATGATGCTAGAATGTTGTTCGCTTGTGTTGCTGTATATTGCCCGTAGGCGTTGCTGTCTTATTTACTTGCGTTCGTTGCTCGCATATTGCAAATTCGTTCCTCGTTTGTGTTGCTGGTATAGTGCTCGCATGTGTTGCTGGTATAGTGCTAGCATGTGTTGCTGGTATAGTGCTAGCATGCGTTGATGGTATAGTGCTAGCATGTGTTGATGGTATAGTGCTAGCATGTGTTGCTGGTATAGTGCTAGCTTGTGTTGAAAGGTATAGTGCTAGCATGTGTTGATGGTATAGTGCTAGCATGTGTTGCTGGTATAGTGCTAGCATGTGTTGATGGTATAGTGCTAGCATGTGTTGCTGGTATAGTGCTAGCATGTGTTGATGGTATAGTGCTAGCATGTGTTGATGGTATAGTGCTAGGATGTGTTGCTGGTATAGTGCTAGCATGTGTTGACGGTATAGTGCTAGCATGTGTTACTGGTATAGTGCTAGCATGTGTTGATGGTATAGTGCTATCATGTGTTGATGGTATAGTGCTAGCATGTGTTGCTGGTATAGTGCTAGCATGTGTTTATGGTATAGTGCTAGCATTTGTTGCTGGTATAATGCTAGCATGTGTTGATGGTATAGTGCTCGCATCTGTTGATGGTATAGTGCTAGCATGTGTTGCTAGTATAGTGCTAGCATGTGTTGCTGGTATAGTGCTGGCATGTGTTGATGGTATAGTGCTAGCATGTGTTGCTAGTATAGTGCTAGCATGTGCTGCTGGTATAGTGCTATCATGTGTTGATGGTATTGTGCTAGCATGTGTTGCTAGTATAGTGCTAGCATGTGTTGATGGTATAGTACGAGCATGTGTTGCTGATATATTGCTCGCATGTGTTGCTGGTATAATGCCTCCATTTGATGCAAATTCGTTTCTGGCTTGTTTTGCTGGTACATTGCTCGCATGTATTGTGTGCTTCTTGTTTACTTGTGTGTTGTTAGTACATTGCTCGCATGTGTTTCTTGTTCGTTTATTCCTTACTTGTATGTAGCTGGTATACTGCCCACATTTGTTTCTGTCCCATCGTTCCCCCAACCCCCCTGTAATTAAAAAAAAATATTCGGCATCATGTTTCGAGAAAACAATTCACACTTTTACTCACATTAATGCCAGACCTGACCCTAGATGCAAGAGCAATAAGAAAATAACCTCTACTGAGATGAAAAGTGTTAGACAAATGACAGGAAACAATCTGAGAGATAAGATCAAATGAAGAATTGAGAAAAAATCCGGAAAAACCCCCCACAAAGAATATATAAGGAAACAACAGATAAAATGGTTTGGCCACATGACACGGCAGAAAGATCAAAACACAACACAACGAGCCTTCAACAAACGTTGTGAGAACACCAGACGCAAGGGTCGACCACGAAAAAGATGGATCGATGGAATTTTAGAAGCACTAGGAAACATAACAGCAGCAGAGGCGGACAGAAGAGCAACATACCGCAAATTATATCTCCCCTCGACGCTGAAAGGCAGATGAAGAAGGAAAGAGGAAGAAGAAGACTCACATTAATCTAGAAAGTAGTGGTAACGTGGATTGTGGTAGTGCCTGTGTAATCGTAATGTCATATAAATTGTGTGCTGGCTTCAAACTTCCGAACTATAGCAATTTCTTGTAACGCACATACGCTGTAAGTGGGAACATAGCATAGCGGGAAACAGGCAAATAAATCAAAGCAAAATAGAGCATAACAGAATACTTTGTGTTAGAGTAAAACCAATAAAATATTCAAAACGTTCGCTCTGTTCAAACTTTAGTGGCTCTTATAACTCCATTAATATACGTGGAAGGTGCAAATAAATGTACCTTGAACTTTCTCTTGACCAAGTGCATAAATATGAGAAGAATGCACCATTTTCTAGCACTGGCGAGATTTCCTGTGCAATTTTATAAAGGCGATTGGTATTATTGTCTTCTCTTCTGTGTTCAGGTGATTAAAGTAGATCCTATAGACATGAGTAGCTGTTATAATTATAAGAGTCAACAATTGTCTTCCAGACCAGCACCTTCTTGTGACCAGATACTTCTTGCGCCAGTGGCCAAATGGATAAATATATGTTTCCCAAATAAAATTAACGCACTTTATGATCACGGAAGAGCGAAAAAAAATAGTTTTCTTTTGTTGGTTTTGCTGGTATCTATTAATTTAGCTGCTCAATAAATTGTTGCGTTTATTTTTTTTCTTCTAGTTTTTATTTTCAGATTTAGTCGCAGCCAGTTACGATATTTGTTTATTTAAGCCCATCACTGTTTCACAATAATCTAAGAAAACTAAACTTATATTTTGTTGGCTGTTACGCGTTAGGATTTATTTAGAGCTATTTTAAACTATTTTCTTTCTTTTGTAATTTGATTTCGTCCTTGAACTTTTATCCCTAATAGTCAAATGAAACTCGTCATTCCTGCGCATTTCCGGAAGTTTGCAGGGGAGTGTAAAACTTCCTGTTATTCCAAAATCTCAATTCTAAATATTTTTGTCTGCTTCCTGTAAGAAAAGCATGCGGTTAAAATATTGTTATCCAATTTGTTAGTCTTTATTATGTTGCACTGGCAGATTTGGTTCTTTTTATATCTATTTTAGGGAAATCGCCGAGAAGACGATCTTTATAAATTGGTTCGGCCACATAACAAGACAACAAGAATTAACAATGAATCAAAGAGCCATAAACAAACGCTACGAAAATGCCAGATTAAGAGGAAGACCGAGAAAGAGATGGATAAAGGGAATGCTAGAGTCACTAGGAGGAATAACATCAGAAGAGGCCAACAGAAGCGCAAAGAATCGCAGATTGTTTCTCCCCTCGACGCCAACAGCAACAGAGGAAGGATAGAAGAAGGAGAAGACATTTTACGTAAGGGAAGGTGAGGATTCATAGGATATAGGCTTCAGAAGACGACTACATCAGTGGTTGGCAACTTACGCTTGATCGTGGACGGATTATAGCCAAGGCCAGAACCAGACGGCCAAAGTTAAGTTTCATCAACAATTGCATGATGTGATTTAGTCCTATATAAATAATGCTTGCACTTTAACGACATTATTATTATCTGTACTTAGATAATTAATTATTTATTTCAAAATTACCGTTATGTTATATTTTTAACAGAATGGAACTTTCATTTCTGTTTATTGGTATTTAATATAATAGTTTCTGTGGACGATTCAAGGTCCAAGAAAAAATATACTGACGGGCCACATTAGGCTCGCCATTTGGCTATCTCTGGACTACAGTATTAGTAGGCAAGCTCTCATAATGAAGCCATAGGGAAAATAGGAACCTGGGAAGATTGATTAGAAGACAACGAAAGGTTCAGACAGACTATGCTGAAGATTTAACCTTAACACGGTTAGAAGAGATAGCAAAGAAGAATTTTCACAAATGTTAACGTCAAATTGTTTTGGGCAGCCAAAATAATAATAAAGAAGGCAAAAATATAACATTTGGGCCTTGTTCGGAAAAGGACAACAGAAAACAGTAAGGACAGAATGCTTAGCTCAAAGAATAACGGGCAAATGGTCAGGAAGAGGAAGAAGTTGCAAGGGCCTAAGGAGTCACCGGGCATAGTAATAGGCCAGGTTGGACATCACGGGCCAAAAGTAACAGAAAATGGCGAGGGGATGCTAAAAACGTAGTAAGAAGTAAAACAGAGATGAGCCAAGAGAGATAGATAGATAGATAGATAGATAGATAGATAGATAGATAGATAGATAGATAGATAGATAGATAGATAGATAGATAGATAGATAGATGATGATAGATAGATAGATAGATAGATAGATAGATAGATAGATAGATAGATAGATAGATAGATAGATAGATAGATAGATAGATAGATAGATAGATAGATAGATAGATAGATAGATAGATAGATAGATAGATAGATAGATAGATAGATAGATAGATAGATAGATAGATAGATAGAGAGAGAGAGAGAGAGGCAAGAATAACCGATACTGAATGATAAGAGCATAAATGATTGAGTGGTTGTATTGATTACGTGTGTCCTAATGAGTAAAAAAGGTAAACATGCAGTTCGGAGACAGGGGAAGTGAAAGACATTGAGGTAGACAATGCAGAATTGAGAGTGACGATTTAAAAGCAGGTATAACTGTGTAGAGAAACTCGCTCAGAGTAAGGAATAATTGAGAAAAACTGTAAACAACTCATTGTGGGGTGACCTGAAAGATTTCATGGAAATTAAGGGAAGAGGCTGGACGTTTGTTTACCGGGGCCCCAAAGTGAGAAGAGAAAAAAATAGAGCCACTGTTATCTGCCACGCATGTCATAAAAGGCGACTAAGGAGGTTTGAAATCGTCGCCTGTGCAGTCGAGGATGATTTGAATGGAGCGACCTTGTCAACTGAATTTACCGATGAATTTTGGGAAATGCTGTGAGAAATAGTGGAACGGATATGGGGAATTACTGCCTGAAATAAAACGGCTTCCATGTTTAGAATAAAATAAGGGAACAGACAGACAAAGGACAGAGTTTCTAAGCGTGGAATCAGCAGATGGTGAGCTTAAAGAGATCAGCAAATCATAAATGAATGACGTTGTCAGGAAATAATCAAAATCCTTTCTCATCTTCTCACGGTAGTCTTCAGTCAGGATAACTAGGCGTGTCTGTGAAGTTGAGATAGAACGGAAAAACAATCGCACCTAACTGGAGGCTTGTCTGTGAAGTTGAGATAGAACGGAAAAACAATCGCACCTAACTGGAGGCTTGTCTGTGAAGTTGAGATAGAAAGGAAAAAACAATCGCACCTAACTGGAGGCTTGTCTGTGAAGTTGAGATAGAACGGAAAAACAATCACACCTAACTGGAGACCTTGAACATCAAATTTGTTTGATCGAATGACGCAAATGTCACAGCTTGTACTAATGGTCGCTCATCAGGCGAGCATGGTGGCAGACGACCCATAGCTGATTGTTAATGTCAAGGTAAAAAGAAAAGTGCCCCTTCACGCCAAGTGGCGTATAGGGAATATGGTGTTAGTGGCCATACATTTTACCAACCTTCGGCAAATGATTTTTGGGGTAATGTGGTCGGTATTACGTCCATGCTGCTTTACTGTCCCAGAAAAAAAAATGCGGTACCCATTTAAGAATGGGTGAACGTGGAAACCATCGATCTTGATCGAACTCGACATTAACCAATGATTTATCGCGGCTCCCACTGTCAAGGCACCGCGCCATAATTGACGGAAATCATTCCTCCACCACATGTAACGTAAATGAGGTAAATTAGCCAATTTACTCAAACAAGCTGAGATCCTAAATAAAATACAAACCCTGTACATGAATAGCGTCTTCTTGAAATCTGGTATGATGAGTTACACAATATGGCTACATTTCAGTTTGATATAAGCCACAGAGTAAATGAATTTACGCCAATTTAACGTCTCTTTGCCTTTGAAATGTGGATTTATAGAAAAATAGGTAGAACTGGATGGAAACAAAAGATAACAAACGATGAAGTTTTAAAACAATTGAAAATAAAAGGAGAACTATTAAATACAATTAAGACAAGACAAATGACATTTTTGGGGCATGTTAAAAGACACAACAGCCTACTAAAAGTAATATTGGAAGGAAAAATACAAGGTAAAAGAGGCAGAGGCAGACCAAGACTAACATCGACGAGTAACATCAAAAGATGGACAAGTCAATCTATGTCAGCCTGCACCATCAAAGCAAGAAACAGAGTAGAATGGCGATCCATGGTAGCCAACCTTCGTTGCGGATAAGGCACACGATGATGAGGATGAACGTCTCTTTAAGACCTCTATAATATAGCACATCATCATCAAGTACCGGGCCTGCTGGCGTAGGTGATCATGTCTCTCCACAACTTTCGATCGCGATAGTTATTTATTATTTCTGTTGTTGACCTTCTGCAAGGCCATTCTCTTAAGCTGTCTGGTATCTTTTCTCTTTGCTTCCCTCTATCTCTTCGTCCCTCAATTTTTTCCAGTTGTTTTTTTTACAATATATTCCAGCTGTTCTCTTCTCATTACATGGCCAAAAAATGATGATTGTTTCTTCCTAATATTGGAAATTAGTTCTCGTTTTGCTTTGGCCTCTTTCAAAACGTTTTCATCACTCTTCTTAGCTGTCCATGGTATTCTCAACATTCTTCTGTAAAACCATATTTCTACAGACTCCAGTCATTTTCTTGTCTGTTGTCCTTTTGTCCATGATTCACATCCATATGTTAAGACTGGCTCTACATAACATTTAAGAACTCTTTTTCTTCTTTCTATTGTCAAAAATGGATTCACGTAGCACATTGTCAAGAACAGCAGAGATCAGTATTTTTCTTCGTTTCTTTCCGCTCGCCAGCTTTCTATCTCTAGCCAAGTCCTGAGGAACTGAATCTTGCGTGATTTTTTCCCCTATTTTTCACACCGTCAGTCGCGTGCTCCTCGCCATGTAGGCAGATATTCTCCCACTTTAGAGGTACTTTTATTATTTGTAATTGTCTAGAGCTGCTATCATTTTGCGACATATTTTTATTATCAATTTCTTTTTCCAGGGCAACGGTCAATTTTGACCTACTCTTTTTTATTTCCATTACGCAGAGCTTTTTTTAAACGTGCGCAAAGTGTACACTGGATCTCCAGGTTTTCGATGTTATCGAAAGGGCCAGACACTTGATCTCACTACACAGACATGAAGGGGGGGGGGGGGTAAAGCCACGAAATAAAAGCCATCGACTTGCTATTAGAAAATTATCACCCTTTGTGATAAGATGCAAACCCAGGACTTCTTGTCGGCCGACGTCTTACTCTAGACAGCTCTGCCTATCTCCCCCCCCCCCATTCAAGAGCCGTTTTAAATTGTGAAGTGTAAATAGTGTGAAGATAATTTCGACATTTTTAACGGGATATCGTCATCTCCGAATTAACCCTGTGCACAGTTATCTGCTTACATTCGCCTTCACCAAAGATGTTTTCCAAGTTTTAAAACAATTTTTTTAGAAAACAGTTGATCAAGTTACCATCAAGATCACATTTTCAACAATATTCTTCAAAGTGCTATTATTTCTCGTAAATCCCAACCCATAGACAGGTAATATGTTTTAACGGAACAGTACCCCATGACAGCGCAATAGATGGTTGTAAAGGTTTCCTTTGTTCACAATAATAGAAGTCTTTCTAAAACAAAAGGGAGTATTCATTATCTGTGAGGAAATATATAATACCTCTTCATTATCTGTGAGAAAATATATAATACCTCTTCATTATCTGTGAGAAAATATATAATACCTCTTCATTATCTGTGAGGAAATATATAATACCTCTTCATTATCTGTGAGGAAATATATAATACCTCTTCATTATCTGTGAGGAAATATATAATACCTCTTCATTATCTGTGAGGAAATATATAATACCTCTTCATTATCTGTGAGGAAATATATAATACCTCTTCATTATCTGTGAGGAAATATATAATACCTCTTCATTATCTGTGAGGAAATATTTAATACCTCTTCATTATCTGTGAGGAAATATATAATACCTCTTCATTATCTGTGAGAAACATGAGATCTCTTCATTATCTCTGGGAAATATATAAAACTCTTTATTACCTATTTTTTGTTTGTTTTGTTTTATACTTTCTACTGTGACCAATAACAAAGGACTGATACCGAACAAAGAGTTTCCTTGAAGTAGAGATAATCATCATCAAGTACCGGGCCTGCTGGCTTAGGTGATCATGTCTCTCCACAACTTTCCATCTGGACAGTTATTTAACATTTCTGTTGTTGACCTTCTGCCAAGCCATTCTCTTAAGCTGTCTGGTATCTTTTCTCTTTGCTTCCCTCTATCCTTTCGTCCCTCAATTTTCCAAGTTGTTAAAATATATTCCAGTTGTTCTCTTCTCATTACATGGCCAAAAATGATGATTGTTTCTTCTTAATATCGGAGATTAGCTCTCTTTTTGCTTTGGCCTCTTTCAGAACGTTTTCATTACTCTTCTTAGCTGCCCATGGTGTTCTCAACATTCTTCTGTAAAACCATATTTCTACAGTCTCCAGTGATTTTCTTGTATGTTGTCATATTGTCCATGATTCATATCCATCTGTTAAGATTTGCGCAACACAACGTTTAAGACATTTATTTCCATTACGTTCATTTATTTATGCTTCTCTAGTCTGATGTGTTTTAAAACTATATCTTTGTGCCTATTTTTTTTTTTTTCGCTGGCCATATTCTATTTCGTTGGATGAAAGCTCTTCTTGCCTCATTTATTCTCTGCTTAATGCAACTCTCTCCATTTACTCTGTCGATAATTCTGCCTATGTGTGTGAAATGATCAACTGGATTCTGTTCCTTCACATTCTATAGGATGTTACATGTGCTAAGTTAGCACCATCATAACCGCACACCGGAGGAAAAAAATAGTGTTCCGTGTTTTTCCCTCGAAATATCGAGAATCTCCGAGGAGAACCCAGAGTCTCGTGCACAAACTCCATAGCACGGTTTGGAAGCCATCAGTGTAGGTAGATTTTTGCTGACAAGTTTGTCCTGGCAGAACCATTCTTGCGATAGTCATTTCGATTTTAACTGACACATTTTCTTTACCTTGCGAGAGTGCACACGAGACCTCCATGTTTATTGCTGTTATCTGAGAGGGCTAGATATCGGATATCACTAGCTAGAGACGAGAGGATTAGACATCGGACATCATTAGCTAAAGATGAGAGGATTAGACATGCAACATCACTTGCTTGAGAAGAGAGGATTAGACATCGGGCATTTATAGCTAAAGACGAGAGGATTATACATCGAGCACCATCAGCTAAAGACGAGAAGATTAGACATCGAGCAACACCAGCTAAAGACGAGAAGATTAGACATCGAGCAACACCAGCTAAAGACGAGAGGATTAGACATCGAGCACCACCAGCTAAAGACGAGAGGATTAGACATCGAGCACCACCAGCTAAAGACGAGAGGATTAGACATCGAGCACCACCAGCTAAAGACGAGAGGATTAGACATCGAGCAACACCAGCTAAAGACGAGAAGATTAGACATCGAGCAACACCAGCTAAAGACGAGAGGATTAGACATCGAGCACCACCAGCTAAAGACGAGAGGATTAGACATCGAGCACCACCAGCTAAAGACGAGAAGATTAGACATCGGGCACCACCAGCTAAAGACGAGAGGATTAAACATCGATCACCACTAGCTAAAGACGAGAGGATTAGACATCGGGCACCACCAGCTAAAGACGAGAGGATTAGACATCGGGCACCACCAGCTAAAGACGAGAAGATTAGACATCGGGCACCATCAGCTAAAGACGAGAGGATTAGACATCGAGCACCACCAGCTAAAGACGAGAGGATTAGACATCGAGCACCACCAGCTAAAGACGAGAAGATTAGACATCGGGCACCACCAGCTAAAGACGAGAGGATTAAACATCGATCACCACTAGCTAAAGACGAGAGGATTAGACATCGGGCACCACCAGCTAAAGACGAGAGGATTAGACATCGGGCACCACCAGCTAAAGACGAGAAGATTAGACATCGGGCACCACCAGCTAAAGACGAGAGGATGAGACATCGAGCAACACCAGCTAAAGACGAGAAGATTAGACATCGGGCACCACCAGCTAAATACGAGAAGATTAGACATCGTGCACCACCAGCTATAGACGAGGGGAAGGTAGAGCCACGAAGAAACCACGGATACATTTTTTTTTATTTAAAAAAAAAACATTTCCACTGATGAAATTGAACTCGGGTCCTTCCCTGTCTTACGTCTAGACCATTCCGCCACCCATCATACTACACTACATTATATTATCTTTGTTTCAATATTAACAAGTAAAACACACACGTCACAGCTTATTTCCATTTCTTGCATCTTGCCTTTTATTTGCTATATCATGAATGTAACATGCATATAATGTGGCAACATTTGTAATAGAATAGCTCACATAATTTAGAAGAAAAAATTACAACTTTAGTGTCCGTTAATTTTTTTCCCAAATTTAATTTTGCAAAATGTGGATTTATAGAAGAATAGGTAGAACTGGATGGAAAGAAAAGAAAACAAATGATGAAGTTTTAAAACAACTAAAAATAAAAAGAGAACTACTAAACAAAATTAGAACAAGACCAATGCAATTTTTGGAGCATGTTAAAAGACACAACAGCCTACTAAAAGTAATATTGGAAGGGAAAATACAAGGTAAAAGAGGCAGAGGCAGACGAAGACTAACATGGACGAGTAACATAACAAGATGGACAAGTCAATCTATGACAACCTGCGCCATCAAAGCAAGAAATAGAGTGGAATGGCGATCCATGGTAGCCAACCTTCGTTGCGGAACCGGCACCCGATGATGATTAATTTTGCAACTTAAAATTAATGAATGCATCACACAGTTATTAGATGTGAGAGAGTGTGAGTGACAGGGCATCAAAGTTAATACATGGAAATATTGAGAGATTAAAAGAGAGTATTAGATTCAAATAAGATTGCCTTTTTTTCGCTGATCTGAAACGTGATTTATTTAGCTTCAGGATTGTCATCACTCTCCCGTGTGTTACCGGGGCCTCATTATGTGGGATGTAAAGAATAGTGACACTGTGACCTTCCAGGCTTTTCGTAAGAGGCGACTAAGGAGGTTGATCGATGGCTTGACAAGCTGTCATTGTAAAAAGTATTGTTATGGAAACAGACCATAGATTTTAGAAGCAGTGATCTCTGCAATATGTGCCATTTTGGCACGCAAGGTTTCTGTTTTTGAGATTGTGGTTCTGCCCTATGTGCCGACTTCGGCTCGAAAGGACAACAGATAGAGATAGATAGATAGAGATTGTCATCATTGAGTCGTGCTGAAGTCGGATGTGTTGGGCTAAAGGTGAAAATATCACAGTTTTACTGCAAACCACAACATAACGCCTACACGCCCACCTAACGTTCTCGTAAGGGCGGATGATGAGGAAGTGTATTACTTTAGTTATCGGGCGAAGCCAAGACAGCAGATCATCATTGAGTGCCGTCTCCGCATCGAAGGTTGGCTACCGTAGAGAGCGCCAACTCCGCTCTGTCTCTTGCTTTGATAGTGCAGATTGTCATAGGATGACTTGTCTACCTTTCGATATTAATCGTCCATGTTAGTCTTGGTCTTCTTGCAGTCAAGTGAGTTAACTTGAACTCGACATCAGGTCGGGTAATTTTACCTGCTGCTGTATGCAGTAAACAGTACAACCTGTGGCTGCCCTGCTGCCTTGCAGATAAGCTCGGGAGAGTAAAAGGCTAAGGGAGGGTACCCCGAAGTAAAACAACCCCACTGCCTTGTGGGTGAGACTTTTTAGTCAAAGGCTAGCGGAGCCAACCGTAAACAAACCGACGGAAGGCAACAGAAAACCACCGTCGTAATTTCTTTTTACAGTCATGAATCGCCACAATAATAGAAATCACGACAGCAAAGCAATCATCATTTTTTAGCCATGAAATGAGTAAAAAGTAAAGTACCCCCGTCACGCCAAATGGCGTATAGGGAAATATGGTGTTAGTGACCCTATATTTTATAGACCTTCATCACATGATTTTTGGGGTAATGTGGACGGTATTACGCCCGTGCTGCTTTAATTTCCCAGAAAAAAATCCGGTACCCATTTAACTTTAAGGCTGGGTGAACCCGGAAGCCGTCGGTTGGGATCGAACCCTCCCCTTGTCCTTTGTAGTCCAGTTCACTAACCACTGAGCTATCGCGACTCCTCAATGAAATGAGAACAGCTGGAATATATTGTAACAACTAGGAAAATTGAGGGACGAAGAGCTAGAGGGAAGCAAAGAGAAAAAATATCATACAGCTTAAGAGAATGGCTTGGCAGAAGGTCAACAACAGAAATGATAAATAGCTGTCGTGATCGAAAGTTGTGGACAGGCATTATCACCTCCGCCAGCAGGCCCGGTACTTGATGATGATGTTAGTCTAGGTCTGCCACTGCCTCTTTCACCTTGTATATTCCATCCCAAGATTACTTTTAGTAGGCTGTTGTCTTTTTAAACATTCCTAAAAAAATTCACATTTGTTTTGTTTGAATTGTGTTTAGTAATTCTCTTTTAATTTAGAGTTGTATGAAGACTTTATCATTTGTTTATTTTTCTTTCCATCCAATTCTTATTCTTATTACATAAATCCACATTTCAAAGGCTTTATTTCTCTGTTATATCTTCATATCTAATGTTCATGTTTTTGCACCATACAGGAATATTGAAAAGATATAACATTTTGCTATTCTTATCTTTAGCCCTGGTGTTATTTGTTTTGATGTTTGTATATTTTTTCATGGCATTAAAATTAAATTTGGCCATTCCTATTCCGTTGTTTATTTCAGTTTTCAGTATTATCATAATTGAAATGTTTTTTTTTTTTTTATTAAATCAGTGACTGATTTACTTGAGATAAAAACTCTCTAGTTTTTATTAAATTACGTCTGAAATTAAATTTTAATTATTGTCATTTTTACAAGATAATCAATTATCGTTTAATTTAATGTTGTTGCCCCAATTAAATGGGAACTAATCCAAATGTGTTTTCTACAACACTTTTCTGAAAGGATTTATCTCCTCCTGGCGTTCTGGTGGTCAATCTGAAGGGAAATAACAGATGCATTTTTAGGTAAATTTGAAAAAAAGGATTCAGGTACAGATCATGGGAGAATTGAATAATTGAGCATTATCACAGTCGTGACGATTTCGTGGATTTATAACTGATTCGGTCGAGTATATGCAGCTGTGAACAAGTAATCTGCATCCCAACGTTGTGCTACCAATACCAGTCCTGGACCCTAGATGCAAGAACAATAAGCAAAATAACCTCTACAGAGATGAAGTGTGTTAGACGAATGACGGGAAATAGCCTGTGTTAAGCAAGATCAGAAATGAAGAACTGAGGAAAAAAGCTAGGAATAGCCCCCGCCATAGAATATATAAAGAAACAACAGATAAATGGTTTGGCCATGTGACAAGGCAGAGGGATCAAAACATAAAACAACGAGCCTTCAACAAACGTTGTGAGAACACCAGACTCAAGGGTCGACCACGAAAAAGATTGAATATTAGAAGCTCTAGGAAACATAACAGCAGCAGAGGCGAACAGAAGAGCAAAAGATCGCAAATTATATCTGCCTTCGACGCTACAAGGCAAATGCGGGAAGAGGAAGAATAAGTCTTCTTCTCCTTCTTCTTTCCTTCCTTATTTGCCTTTCAGCGTCGAGGGGAGATATAATTTTCGGTCTTTTACTCTTCTGTTCGCCTCTGCTGCAGCTATGCTTCATAGTGCTTTTAATATTCCACACATCCATCTTTTTCGTTGTCGACCCTTGAGTCTGGTGTTCTCACAACGTTTGTTGAAGGCTCGTTATGTTGTGTTTGGATCTTTCTGTCTTGTCACGTGGCCAAACCACTTTATCTGTTGTTTCATTATATATTCTATGGCGGGGGCTATTCCTAGCTTTTTTCTCAGTTCTTCATTTCTGATCTTATCTCTCAGACTGTTTCCTGTCATTCGTCTAACACATTTTATCTCTGCAGAGGTTATTTCTCTTATTGTTCTTGCATCTAGGGTCCAGGACTGATATTGGTAGCACAACGTTGGGATGAAGATTTAAGAATAAGTAATAGATAGAAATCACGACAGATGAAAAATAAACTTCATAATGTGCTTTGAATATCGTAACTATTAAAAGGATGTGCTTTGAAGATTCACATACATTTTAGTTGTGCTATTTCTATCTCGTTTAATTTCTATTGGTTATCGCCCGATTCTTGTGTTGCTTTGCTTCATTTCTGGATCACTTATTCTGTTTTAATAAAAAGAAAACAAAACTGTTTCGAATATTTAATTACCTCCCTTTATTCACACAGCCCAAGTTAACCCCCTTGACTATAAGTTCAAAAAGAACTGTTCTCGTGAGGATTATTTTTTATTATAAATTAATTAATCACTAATTTTATGAAAAAGCATTGCGCCTGTGTTTCTCCAGTCACGTTATCTTTTGAACAACACAGCCGATTTAAGGCTGCCGTGTTTAATTATGAAGAATTAATAGAAAGAAAGTTGTTCTATATTATCTGAACAAAATGACGTAATTGACATGCAGTCGTGATGAAACTGGTTTTGAAATTTAATAAATTCAAAATTTGTAAATAATAATAGTTGAATTTGTTTCTTTTTTTTCTAATGCTACTGCTTGTGTCGAGTGGCGTGGAAGAGTGGAGGAGCGTGTTGTCTGGCCTTCACTAGTTGTGTGGCTTCAGTTGCTGTCAGTTCTAATTAATATCTCTTTGGTTCCGTCCATTCGTCTTTTTTTGCGCTTATTTTTTGGTTCTAGGCCGGTTGTTTTCATGTAAAACGCCCGAGCAGTTAGTTAGTTGGTTGGTTGGTTGGTTGGTTGGTTGGTTGGTTGGTTGGTTGGTTAGTTGGATTCCTTTCTGGTCTGAAGACCAAACTAGTTGATTCTTTGTTGTTCAAGATAGTCAATAGCTGATGTTACACTAACTAGTTGATTCTTTGTTGTTCAAGATAGTCAATAGCTGATGTTACACTAACTAGTTGATTATTTGTTGTTCAAGATAGTCAATAGCTGATGTTACACTAACTAGTTGATTATTTGTTGTTCAATATAGTCAATAGCTGATGTTACACTAACTAGTTGATTATTTGTTGTTCAAGATAGTCAATAGCTGATGTTACAGTAACTAGTTGATTATTTGTTGTTCAAGATAGTCAATAGCTGATGTTACACTAACTAGTTGATTATTTGTTGTTCAAGATAGTCAATAGCTGATGTTACACCAACTAGTTGATTATTTGTTGTTCAAGATAGTCAATAGCTGATGTTACACCAACTAGTTGATTATTTGTTGTTCAAGATAGTCAATTGCTGATGTTACACTAACTAGTTGATTATTTGTTGTTCAAGATAGTCAATAGCTGATGTTACACTAACTAGTTGATTCTTTGTTGTTCAAGATAGTCAATAGCTGATTTTACACTAACTAGTTGATTCTTTGTTGTTCAAGATAGTCAATAGCTGATGTTACACTAACTAGTTGATTCTTTGTTGTTCAAGATAGTCAATAGCTGATGTTACACCAACTAGTTGATTCTTTGTTGTTCAATATAATCAATAGTTAATGTTACACCAACTAGTTGATTCTTTGTTCTTCAATATAGTCAATAACTGATGTTACACCAACCATTTTTGTCAAGGCCTCATTTCAAATCTAAATCTTTTCCAGTTTTCCTTACATCTTTTTTCTTATTGATCCAATGTAGCTTATTTCTGATATTTAATGCTTGTGTGCTTCAAGAATTGTATGTGCATGCCACTGGTAGCACAATGTGGGCACACTGTTTCTATAATTTCTTCTTTGATTGGACAGTCCCATTCAGTTGTTACAAATACAAGGTAAAGGTAAAGTCATCATCATTATCGAGTGCCATCTCCGCATCGAAGGTTGGCTACCATGAAGCGCCATTCTGCTCTGTCTCTTGCTTTGACGGTGCAGGTTGTCATAGGCTGGTTTGTCCATCTTTTGATGTTACTCGTCCATTGGTCTGCCTCTGCCTCTTTTACCTTGTATTTTCCCCTCCAAGATTACTTTTAGTAGGCTGTTGTATCTTTTAACATGGCCCAAAAATCGCATTTGTCTTGTTTGAATTATGCTTAGTAGTTGTCTTTTCATTTTTAGTTGTTCTAACACTTCATCGTTTGTTTTCTTTTCCTTCCATCCAATTCTACCTATTCTTCTATATATCCATATTTCAAAGGCTTTAATTCTCTGTTCTGCTTTCTTGTCTAATGTCCATGTTTTTGCACCATATAGGAATGTTGAGAAGACGTAACATTTTGCTATTCTTAGTTTTAGCCCTGGGGTTATTTGTTTTGATGTTAGTATATTTTTCATGACTTTAAAATTAATTTTTGCCATTCCTATTCTTTTGTTTATTTCAGTTGTACATTTTCCATCACTGGTTATAGTATGTCCAAGGTAGTTGTAGTTCTGAACTGTCTCCAGGTCTATTCCTTCAATTTGAATATCCACTTGTGGGTTTTGAGTATTTTCTTTGTTTATGATCATAGTTTTAGTCTTTATGATATTCATATCTATATATAAAGGTAGAGTATGAAACTTCAATTGCCGTCCAAAAGGTACTCATCTGCCTATCCAGAAGTGTTCGGAGACTACTGAGTAGTGTCGCTTCAAGTATCGAAACCCACGATGCGAGGCGGCATTCCTCACCTTGCCAGAGTACTACTATGGTACTCATTTCTGTTAGCGGCTGGGTTGACTGCGGGGTATTTTTTTCCAACCATTTTTTTCAATTCTCACTGCTTCCATACAAGATCCTGATTGCTAGATTACACTATTTTCTTTCTGGATTCTGTCTTGTTATCTAATTTCTCGCCCTCAGTAAAAAAAAAATACTATATAGTACTCTCTCATTTGCAAGTTAAGTTATGACGGAGGAAGTATAAGCACGATCTCAGGATTAGATGTAAACATCAACAAGGAAAAAGTCAGTACAAGCAAAATAAAGGTTCCCTCCACGTCTTGCTAGACGTACACGGGATATGGTATTAGTGACACTTATTGGTGATGTAGTCGGTATTACAGCGCAGATAAAAAGAAACATCTGAATTCTTTAATAACTGTCTGTTATTATTTTTGTGTAATTTTTGTGTAGATTATAGTTAGCTCTTTCCGCACGTTTCGCCGCATAGTGCGTCACTCTCAATTTGACTAGTGTAAACTGTCATCAAACCATATTCTTATGTCTTGTATCATCTTGATATTGGTGAAATACCTTGTTCAATTATCTAAAAATTCATATATAATATGTGATATGTTTTATAAATATAAATATGTAGATTCATTCTTAAAACCATGAATAACTTTGTCTCTGAAATCTCTTCCGTTGCGTCAATTAAAAACAACTTCTGCACGGAAAGTGTTAGTGGTCGGATTATCCCCACTTGTATGTCGAAGAAATGTTCATAAGCGCATAGATATCCTCCCCAGGAAACCCCACAGTTTGAAACGTTAAACAAGTTAACAAGTTCTCCCCCCGTTCTCCTTGTAGAGCTTCTGAATTTTGACAACATCTCTCTTGACTAAGATGAAGACCCGGGAGTGGCACCAGAGCTGCAGATTCACGAACAGCATCGACATCGTTATTATATCGTCCATATTTTCGAGCGTTCGGTTAGAGTTATATGCCCATCCATTATTATGACGTAGAACACACACATTAGTTGACAATCGACGTACTCGTGATGATTCACTCGATGAGCACCATGGCGCCGACGCTGAAACCTTAAAATGGAATCTTCGGTTGACTTGGCACAACAATCTACACGAAAGAGCTGAAGGTAATCAATGAACAAATATTCGAAATTACCCATCGGCAGTTACTGAACATATGTCATGACGTAATATGCATATGGATTTTTCGACCGAAGAAGGTCGTACACGCACAGCCTGTTTCTTCAAAAACGACTGCTGCCAAGTACACAAACTGCGTAACATCGCCGCTAATCTGTAAAATATGTCGACTTTAACGCAGCGATATACATGAGAGAATGAAATTGATCACTATTACACTATTTTCTTTCTTTGTTCTGTCTTGTTATCTAATTTCTCGTCCTCAGTTAAAAAAAAAAAAAAAAAAAAAAAAGGTTGGGATTTTTATTTATGATTTCTCTCTGCGGCAACTACCCCTGGTCTCAGCAGCGAGGCCCGGCTTGAAATGTCAGTTACTCATCGATGGAAAAAAAACATGAAAAATGTTGGCAACTCCGAAGTCGGAGTTATCTGCCTGTGCGGTGAGGGACCCCTGTGCACACGGCTGCCAGGGAAAAATGGATTAACATGCAAAATTCAGTTCCAAGTCTCTGGGGACTTCGTCAGAGATGAAAGCTGGCGAACACAACAACAACAACAAATTGATCAGCATTCTAACGCAGCGGTCGATGGAATACAAATTCTATTTCACCATCTTGGAACTGGAAGTCTATTGTAACCCATAACTATTTCTACAGTATAGTAACTACTTAATGAAACTATATTTCATATCTACATTTACTGTGGTCAATTAAAATTACGGAGGTGCGCGTGGCCGTGCGTCTAAAACCACTGTTCCGCTGGCTGAAAAGCCGGCGTACGGTGTTCGAAGCCCGCGGTAGACAGAAAGGATTTTTTCTATCGGGGGTGAAATAAAAATCCTGAGTCTCACACGTCGTGGCGACTGCTTGACCAAGCGGCCTTTATCCCTCTGGTTCTATCGTTGCCCCCCGTCATACACCAGCAATGGTACTATGTGTCGTAAAGATAGTTAATAAAAATACACATAGGACGGATTGGGAGACTTTACAATCATGAAGGAAAACATATAAATGCACAGACGGACACAAACTAAAACTGACTATCTAACAAACAGATGGATGTTTAGATAAACAGATATAGGAATTATAGAAACAGACGTTCAAGTCATTCCTAAATAAAAGGTCGGTACATTTTCCTGGAAAAGCTATCTTGTGTCACGGGTTGAGTTCCATTAGTGGTTGTCAGTTATCTGAGACCTGTCGAGATCAAGCAAATGCGAGGATTTCCGAGAAGTGCGGGTCGAACAGAAGCTTAATAAACGCTTAGATACCCCTGTCACCGCTTTGTCAGACTACATGTGAACAAAACCTTAATATCCAGGTCACAATTATCATCATTTAGTGCCGTGCTGATCGTTAATGTAGAACAAAGTACCTACAACCCCATGGCACAATCTTTTAAATATCATCTCACCAGAAAATGTGTACTTGACTTGACAAAATTGTTTTTATCAACATTGATAAGGATAGTGAATTCAAATAATGAATTAAGTTTGTAATTTCACTCATTGTGCTTTGCCAACTGTACGTTCTTCTTGTTACTTGTTTCATGATTGTCTTTGAGGCTTCTGATTCTAATTGTCCCCTGTATTGACCAGTCTAATGAAACCAGACCAAGCAACATGAAAAGCTTTCTACCTCAAAACACCAGGATAGAGATCAAAAGGGAGACCAAGAAAAAATGGATAAACGGAATAAAACACACATATGCAAAAACCAAACCATTCCTATTTTGACAACGTCCTGGCACCCCGACACGTCTAAAAGTTAAATGAAAAAAAAACATGCAACACAAGATCTGCAGATAGATATATTATATTACACATTCTTACTTTCTCATGCGACGCTTCAAGACAAAAGTAAATGGAGAAAAAAATATTGATGAGACTACTGGTTTGTTGTTCGTCCTTCGAATGTAGTTGATTTCGTTAAATCATATTTCTACTCATAGTCTTATTTTTTTAAGTTAATTTCGTTAAATGTCTCTTGTTATACTCTTATCTTTGAAGTTGATTTCGTTAAATGTCTCTTGTTATACTCTTATCTTTGAAGTTGATTTCGTTAAATCATGTTTCTACTTCATGAGAGATAAGATCAGAAATGAAGAACTGAGAAAAAAGCTAGGCCCTGTTATGGAAAATATAAAGAAACAACAGATAAAATGGTTTGGCCATGTGACAAGGCAGAGTGAATAAAACACAACATAACGAGCCCTCATTAAAGGTTGCGAGAACACCTGGCCCAAGGGTCGACCACGAAAAAAGGATGGATTGACGGAATATTAGAAGCACTAGGAAGCATAACAGCAGCAGAGGCGAACAAAAGACTGCAAATATATCTCCCTTCGATGCTGAAAGGCAAATGAGAAAGAGAAGAGGAAGAGAGAAGAAACGCAATTAATGAATCCACAACGCATTAAAAGGTTTCTGCAAACTTAAATAAAGGTTGGGTTATAATATCATCTTCTAGACTGTCCCTGACTGAACTAGTTTCCCATGACATCCACTCTAAAGTTTTCTCTTTCTAGAGCTAGCTGTTCAGACAGTTTCACCTTGTCTGCGCTATCATGCACTCATCATCCTCTTTATCTTCTTCGATTACCTCAAACTACGCACTCCATTGTTATCTTATCTAAACCATTATGTCGTTTTACATTGCCATCATCGGGTTTCTTGCCCGTTGCAGAATGTTGCACTAATTACAACCCATCTGAGTAATCTTTCTATTAAGCAAAATCTCTTATTTCTTTTTCCGAGATGTGGGAAGAGCACAGGACTTCGACAAACACAGATCAACGTCACTTCTTCGGATGATGGAAATGGGAGTTAAGATGGGCACAGCCAGAAATGAGAAACTTGGTGGCCGTGTAAGAAGACTTATCGACCAACATAGAACTGGAGTCGTCAGTCGCTGGACACTGAGGGAATTGCTGAGGAGGGGATCTGAGCACCTATGGACATGTTCGGAGTGCAATGATGATGACCCGCAAATAACTCAATAACTAAATAACTCTTATTTCTTTTCTCAAGTTCACGTCAGCGGCGGATACTCAGAGGAGGAAACGGATGCTACGACTCATGTAATATATTATCAGAATACTTACATAACACAATCACATTCCAGTTTAATGAAATTATAATTATCTTAATTGAGTTCGATAATTGAAGGAACTGTTTTATATAGCGTATATTATTATTTTATGTTATACATAATAGTAAAAGAAAGCAACAAGAAAGGTATCAGTTTGAATAGTAAGAAAACAGAAGTTAATGGTTATATCGAAGAAACAATCATCACCATCATGCAGCATAAAAATAAACGAGACAAATCTGAAACAAGTGCAACGTTTAAAATACTTGGGCACAATAATAACATTAGATGGGAGATGCACCACAGAAATAAAAAGCAGAATAGCTCAGGCCAAAATAGCATTTCAGAAAGTGAAAAATATCTTATGCAACAAATCTATGTCAATAAAAATGAGAAAGAGAGTTCATCGGTGCTATATAGAACCAATTCTGACCTATGGAAGCGAATCATGGACAGTAGACAAACTAATGAAAAGACGATTAGAGACCACAGAGATGGGATTTCTCAGAAGAATGTTGAAAGTTCCCTGGATAGCTAAAAGACCAATGAGGAGGTTCTCAAAGAGGCCAACACCAAAAAGGGAGCTCTCATAAAACATCAGAAAAAAGCAATCAACGTTTTTCGGGCACATCATGAGAAGAGGAAAGTTGGAATACTTGGTTACAACTGGCAAAATAAAAGGAAGGAGAGATCGCGGACGACAAAGAGAGAAAATATTGGATAGCTTGGTGTCATGGCATTGAAAACAGTCAACAACAGAACTGATACGATGCACTGTAGATATTTACAAGTTACAATGCATTAATGTGGTGGGCTCCGTCAAGTCAGTCAAGTCAGCGTCTTTGGGAAATTTGTACCATGTTTCGTTCGTTGCAGACTGCATTCACTAGAGCAATCATGAATACATGGGCGCAGACATTTTGTGCGTGCTACGTCATCATAATGGATCATCGTGTGTCCCAAGACCGACCATGCGCTAATCTTGCGATCTTGCGTTTGGTGTGCAACGGGGATAATCTGACGACGAACTGTGTTTTGTATGTTCGGAGTTGGAGTAAAACACGATGTCCTAACATCATCAAGCGCCATACATTTACTATGACGATCATCATTTTCAGGAGGACGTGATCTTCCGGGCAATGTGATGGATAGGCGGCAGGAACCATTGAAGGCTATGTCTGCAAAGTGTTCCTTGTTGCAGTTTCCTCATGTTCCAAGTCCGGCTTGTTGCAGGAGCTACTGAGTTAAGTGCTCTGTGCACACCGTGAGCTGTGTGTCTCATCCATTTTGATCATGTTTCGATACTCCAATTGTGTACGATGAATGATGATATCGTATGACAGGGAACAGTTGGCTGTGTTCACTTTCTGTGCGGTTTCGCCTTATGTCTTTTGACGTGTGCTGAGACTGCTATGATGGGGACTACAGTTACCTTTCTTTGTTTGGAAGATGAGTTATAATTCGGATGATTCCACTGGCACGGGCGGTTGACCAATTATGGATTTTAATTCGCTTGCAGTGATACCGAGGCCTTCCATAACCAATAACCAATAACCAATAACTGTAGATAGAAGATTGTGGAGGGACATGATCACCTACGCCAACCGGTATGGCACATAATGATGATGATATTTTAAATAATGTTTATACGGCAAGTTATCAGTTTAAAGGTCTACCTGAAATTTTTAATTTCACGTCCTAACATCCTCAACTTTCAAACCCACTTTCCGCTGCTGCTTTATGGTCTGTTTGATGACCTGAAACCACTCTACTTGACCACTTCATATTACCATTTTCATGACCAAATAATCTAATTTTATCGATATAATCTAATTTTCTTGCCTTTATGTTGTTTGTCATGATATCAGCAAGACAGAGCTGGATAGACAAAACAGAGAGCCTTAATCTAGACAAAAATGGTCATAAACTATGGAAACTTGCGAAAGCTCTGAGCGACGAAAACAACTGCCGACCTCCAATATCATTAACACACAATCATAACATCCTCACAGGCAAAAGGGCAGCAAATCTACTGATAGAGACTTACAAAAACATTAGTAGAATAAACATTCCAATAGACAAACAGAAAGCTGCAAGACGATAAAACCAAGATGCAAAACACATGCCTTTAGCACCAGACGACCATCTTTACGCCTACTGAATTAGATGTTGCCCTCAAAGGATTGAAGCTCAAAAATTCCCCTGGTAAAGATGGAATCACCAACGAAATGCTCATAAATCTGGGACAGAAAGCCAAGGTCCAGCTTTTAAGGATAATAAATGCTAGCTGGAAGAGAGGTCATGAGCCGGTAATCTAGAAAGAAGCTATTATGGTGCCCATTCTCAAGCGTAGAAAAGACCCACTAGACCCAAGTAGCTACAGACCAATTAGCTTACTGAGCTGCCTGAGCAAACTCTTGGAAAGGCTGGTTAACAGAAGACTTATGTGGCTTTTGAAGACAAAACAACAAATCGTACCACAACAAAGTGGCTTCCGTCAGCACAGATCAACTGAAGACCTGGTCACCTACATCGCACAGGAAATAGAGGATGCTCTACAAGAAAAGAAACACACACTGGCAGTGTGGGTCGACATGGAGAAGGCTTTTGATAGGGTTTGGCGTGAGGGTTTAAAGAACAAGCTTTTTAGACTTGGCATCCAGGGTCGTTTATTCAATTGGGTCTCTCAATACCTTCAGGATGGGACGGCCAGAGTACAAGTACAAGGTCAATTAAGTAAGAAGGTCACAATCGAACAAGGTGACCCACAAGGCGGAGTCAGACCAGTCCTTGTGTATGGAGTCACAGCCTGGGCTATGGCTTCCAAATCACAAAAAATTAGCAAAATTAACAGAACACAGAACAAAGCTGCCCGTATCATCAATGGTGCTATGAAATCTACACCTATCAAGACTCTAGAAACAGTAACAGATTTACAACCCTTAGATGACCGATGGGTCACTAAAGTATTGCAAAAGCAGAGAAATATAGAAGACTCCTTAGCCATCCCATGCACCAAAGAATAACTGGTTCCGGAATTGTACGACTAAAGAGGAGCAACTTCGCTGCAATTGCCAATGAACTAACTACTGGAGACCCAGTACTTTCCCAAACAATATCGAAACCATTGGGCCCATCTGATATGTCTCCTCATGGGAAACATAAAATACCAGAACTTAAGGAAAATATAACAGGAATCATGAAAAAGGCACCCAATCAGACACAGAAAGAACACACGTAGCAGAAAAACACATACACGATACCTACCCACAGGACTCCTGGTCTCACATATACACAGATGGCTCTGCTACAAATGCCACAAGAAATGGTGGGGGTGGTGTGTTCTTGATGCTGAATAACCAGGACAAGATCACCAAGTCAATAGCTACTGGGAAATTCTTAAACTAATTTAAAGCAGAAACTGAGGCCCTCAGAGATGCTGCAACACTGGCTACTCAACACACAAATAACATGCATAATAAATTGGTGATTCTGACTGATGCTCTGTCAGTACTATCAGCTCTAAAAAGCCCCAAGAACAATGAACTAGATGACTTGAGAACAACCCTGGACCAACTATGCAATAACCTACAGAGAGTAGTCATTCAGTGGATACCTTCACACTGTTAAATACACGGGAATGAACTCGCAGACAAATTAGCTAAAGAGGGAGGGAGATTACCACAAGAGAACTATCCGCTCAGTTATGATGAAGCCAAATCCATCCTCAATGGTCAGTTCCATGAAAAATGGAAACGAGAACACCCAAAGCATAACGAGAGGGACGGATACCATCAACTATCAAGGAGAGATCAAGTCATCATACTTTGCCTACGCTCATGAGGGCTGTATGCCGGTTGTTTAGGGTGTCATGATGGCTATATGTATGTTGTCTAGTGTGTCTAGAGAGCATAGGCGAGAGAGAAGTCTAGGAGCAGGAAGGCGAGATGATAGTCATACATGGAGAGAATGAGTAAGTATTATAATGGAGGGAAGCTAAAATACGAGGGGAAGAGAGAGGAGGGAGGCTGGAAAGGTAGAAGAGAAGTCTTAGCTGGGATAGGAGAGAGAAAGAGAGAAGGCAATTTAGACTTCTGAACAAACATTTTTTTTAACCATAGGTGTAGCTTCAAAATTATCTTGCGCGAAAATATTCCAGCGGTTTATCTCTTGTCTTTATTGTTTAGCTTTGGAAAGTTCAATATTACAAATGAAATTAATCCAGACAAGAAACTCGACTGAGTAGTTTCGACTTTTCCTTTTCACTAGGTAGCCAAGATGTACTATATTCTTCTCCCTCTTCTACCTTTTCAGCTCCCTGTGGAGCATAGGTCTTCAACAAATACTTTCCAAGCCATTCTGTTACTTGCCATTCTTTTAAGATCGTTCCATGTCTTCCCCATCATCTTAATCTCTGATTCCATCTGTCTCTCCAAGAATATCTTGATCTTCCTCTTTGACTTTTTCATTGGGGTTCCACAAAAGGGCTTGCTGTGTAATACTCTCAGTTGCCTTCCGCAGTGTGTGTCCTATCCAGCGCCTTCGTCTTAGACTTGTCCATGTTTGTTTGTTTTTTTCTGTCTGTCTGTCTGTCTGTCTGTCTGTCTGTCTGTCTGTCTGTCTGTCTGTCTGTCTGTCTGTCTGTCTTCCTTCCTTCCTTCCTTCCTTCCTTCCTTCCTTCCTTCCTTCCTTCCTTCCTTCCTTCCTTCCTTCCTTCCTTCCTTCCTTCCTTCCTTCTTTCCTTCCTTCCTTTATTTCTCTTTTATATCTTCATTCCTTATTTCCATTTCTCTTCCCTTTATCTTCATGCTATCTTCCTTTTCTCTTTTTTTCTTTCTTTCTTTTTTCTTTCTTTCTTCCTTCCTTCGTTTGCCTAATAACTACTTCTTTTCATCCTCCTTATTAGAAGCACGTGAAAATAGCTTATTTGCGTTGCTTTGTGGTTTTGCACAAATTGTGATATTTGCACATTTTAGCCCAGCACATGCGACTTACGGTATGTGTGAGTACTGAATTGCCTTTCCAACTTACTTGGTCAGAATTACTGATCTGTTTCCAGGGGCACCACTTGAAGTTAGAGTAAGGTCTGGATCAATTCTGCTGTCCGCCTATCCTCATTCACTCAGTCAGCGACGAGTGCCTGGTCACCGTTCTCAGCCCCTGTTTTTGGAGGGCGTCTAGGCCTTTCACTGCTTCCAGCCATGAAAATAATCTACTTACTTCCCCTGGACAGCTATCACCCTTCTCAGTCTGGCCAGCCTTAATCAAATAAGGTGTATTCTCGCTACAACTCATTTCTCTCAGAGGTGCGATTGGCTAAGACTAAATTCCTGCGATGGAAATCTAGAGGGGGCAATGGGGGGCCACGATTCCTCTATTATTTTATCATAGCAGTAGTAGGGACCCCCGTCATCATCATGTGCCGTACCGTTTGGCGTAGGCGATAATGTCTTTCCATAATCTTATATCTACAGTGCACAGTATCAGTTCTGTTGTTGACTGCTTTCCATGCCATGAAAACGAGCTATCCAGTATTTTCTCTCTTTGTCATCCGCGATCTCTCTTTCCTTTTACATTGTCAGTTGTAACCAAGTATTCCAACCTTCCTCTTCTCATGATGTGCCCGAAAAATGTTGATTGTTTCTTTCTTATGTTTTTTAGGAGCTGCCTTTTTGTGTTGGCCTCTTCGAGAACTTCCTCATTGGTCTTTTTAGCTATCCAGGGAACTTTCAACATTCGTCTGAGAAATCCCACCTCTGTGGCCTCTAATCGTCTTTTCATTTGTTTGTCTACTGTCCATGATTCGCTTCCATAGGTCAGAATTGGTTCTATATAGCACCGATGAGCTCTCTTTCTCATTTATATTGACATAGATTGCATATATATATATATATATATATATATATATATATAAGGATAATACTAAAAGAACATACAGACAACAACAACTATTAATCTGCAATTTCATTGATTAAAAAAAAAAGTGTTTGACAGGGTACACATATTGTCCTTGTGGAATATCCTGAAACATGACGGAATATCTCAAAAAATTACCAACATTATAAAAGACATATATAACGGCTATACTTGCGCAGTTCGCGTAGAGAAGGGAATGAGTGATTGGCTTCAAATTTAAACAGGAGTCAACCAGGGATGTATACTACCGCCATTGTTATTTGGAATTACCATTGATTACATAATGAGTAAATGTTGCTGAGGAAGTAATGACATTAAACGGTATGACACGAATTACTTGAGAGTTCTAAATTTTGCAGATGTTATCGTGCTCCTAATTGACAATATCAACAAGTTCATAAATATCACAGATACTCTATCATCAATGGTGGAAAAAATGATATGAAATCAGCAAGTATAAAACAAAAATATTTAAAAACAAGCATCAATACCCCTGAGGGAAATATATATCTCAATCGCCAGGCATTGGAAAAAGTAGACCACTATATATATATCTTGGTTGTAATATAGATCATGAAGGGGAAAAAAGTAAAAGATCAGAAGCAGGATAGCCAAAGCAGCAACGAATTTTAAAAACTTGGACAAAATATGAAAATAAAAATGCTAAGCAAGAAAACCAAACTTAGACTATTCAACACAAACATATTATCAGCACATTTTGCTAAGCATGGGAAGGCTGGAAAACATCAAACGAGATTTTCAAAATAAGCAAAAAAAAAAAAAAAGCTAGACTCTTTTGAAGACAAATGCCTAAGAAAAATATTCTGAGTTCATTGGAATGAATTCAAGACTAATATTGAAATAAGAGAAATAGCCATGCAAACAATGATCTCGTCTACAATTAAGGAAAGAAGATATACATATATCGACCATGTGCTGTGAAGAAACAACAAGAGAATTCCAAAACATGCTCTTCTATAGTAGACATCTGAATACAGAAAAAGAGGAAGACCTAGAGAGACACTGAAAAGAACACTTATAAGAGAAGCAAAGTTGGCTGGCATAGAATCATTAGATAAGAAAAAGAAGAACATCTTGCCCAGAATAGAGTTTTTTTTATACTTCTTCCTCTTTACTTCCTCATTTGCCTTTCAGCGTCGAGAGGAGATACAATTTGCGGTATTTTGCTTTTCTGTTCGCCTCTACTGCTGTTATGTTTCCTAGTGCTTGTAATATTCCATCGATCCATCTTTTTCGTTGTCGAGCCTTGGGTCTGGTATAGAATAGAGTTGGGTGACGAAACACACAATAATCTTTATGTGACGTGTAGCGGCGCAGGAAGGATCTAGATCAATATGTATATATGCGTGTGTTTGTGTGTGTTTTAAACTTGAACAAAATTCTACGATTTATTAATTAACAGCAAAATGTTTTTTTTTCAGAACCTACAACGCATTTGTATCAAAGATATTCTGGTGTAATTATAATTATGATATGGATTACGATAACTCAGTGGTTAGTGAACTAGACTACAAAGGACAAGGGGTAGGGTTCGATGCCAACCGACGGCTCCGGGTTCACCTAGCCTTAGATGGGTACCAGATTTTTTTCTGGGAAAGTCAATCGGCACGGCCGTAATACCGATCACAATACTCCAAAAATCATGTGCTGAAGATCTGTAAAATGTATGGTCACTAACACTATATTCCCTATACGCCACTTGGCGTGACGGGGGTACTTTACCTTTTACTTTACTATAATTACAATAATTTAGTACAATTATTGAACGAACTATCTTTCGTAGCATAAAGTACTGCAATCTTATATCTATTACAAATTGTAAGATTAAAAGCGAATTAAAAAGTTTAGAAACAAACAACGTGAGATGTATTATTGTTATACTTGCAATGCGATAACCTATCACATCCTGGCCTCATCAAGCTTCGAACTCACTCCTCGCCGCTACTAATATTTAACACATGACGTGTACGTCAAGCCCCAAATCTGCCAACGTGACGTAAAACTGTTTTGATACTCAGATAGTTGTGAAGGATATAAATTCGCAGATAATACGGCTTGCCGTAACTTGCGTCACTAGGCTGCTACGTCCAATTAACGATCTTTTAAGGGCTTGCTATGAAGAGTAGTCGTAAGATTACAGCTAAAGAAAAGAAGAAGAAAATAAGAGGAATAAGTAGAAGAATAAGTAGAAGAAAAAGTAGAAGAATATGTAAAGAATAAGTTGAAGAATAAGTAGAAGAATAAGTAGAAGAATAAGTTGAAGAATAAGTAGAAGAATAAGTAGAAGAATAAGTAGAAGAATAAGTAGGAGAATATGTAGAAGAATAAGTTGAAGAATAAGTAGAAGAATAAGTAGAGGAATAAGTAGAAGAATATGTAGAAGTATAAGTTGAAGAATAAGTAGAAGAATAAGTAGAAGAATAAGTAGAAGAATAAGTAGAAGAATAAGTTGAAGAATAAGTAGAAGAATAAGTAGAAGAATAAGTAGAAGAATAAGTAGAAGAATGAGTAGAAGAAGTAGAAGATAAGTAGAAGAATAAGTTGAAGAATAAGTAGAAGAATAAGTAGAAGAATAAGTAGAAGAATAAGTAGAAGAATGAGTAGAAGAATAAGTAGAAGAATAAGTAGAAGAATAAGTAGAAGAATAAGTAGAAGAATAAGTAGAAGAATAAGTACAAGAATGAGTAGAAGAATAAGTAGAAGAATAAGTAGAAGAATAAGTAGAAGAATAAGTAGAAGAATGAGTAGAAGAATGAGTAGAAGAATAAGTAGAAGAATAAGTAGAAGAATGAGTAGAAGAATAAGTAGAAGAATAAGTAGAAGAATAAGTAGAAGAATGAGTAGAAGAATAAGTAGAAGAATAAGTAGAAGAATAAGTAGAAGAATGAGTAGAAGAATAAGTAGAAGAATGAGTAGAAGAATGAGTAGAAGAATAAGTAGAAGAATATGTAGAAGAATGAGTAGAAGAATAAGTAGAAGAATAAGTAGAAGAATATGTAGAAGAATGAGTAGAAGAATAAGTAGAAGAATAAGTAGAAGAATATGTAGAAGAATGAGTAGAAGAATAAGTAGAAGAATAAGTAGAAGAATGAGTAGAAGAATAAGTAGAAGAATAAGTAGAAGAATAAGTAGAAGAATGAGTAGAAGAATAAGTAGAAGAATATGTAGAAGAGTAAGTTGAAGAATAAGTAGAAGAATAAGTAGAAGAATAAGTAGAAGAATAAGTAGAAGAATAAGTTGAAGAATAAGTAGAAGAATAAGTAGAAGAATATGTAGAAGAGTAAGTAGAAGAATAAGTAGAAGAATAAGTTGAAGAATAAGTAGAAGAATAAGTAGAAGAATAAGTTGAAGAATAAGTAGAAGAATATGTAGAAGAATAAGAAGAAGAATAAGTTGAAGAATATGTAGAAGAATAAGAAGAAGAATAAGTTGAAGAATATGTAGAAGAATAAGAAGGCCGTTAAATTAACATAATTGACTGAGAAAAACCCTTAATTTGAAGCAAAGGAACTCAATTTAGGAAGGAAAAATCGATTCTAGACGAGAAGGAAAAACGGGGAAGCAAATTATGTCTCTGACAAGTCTCCTGAGCAGGCTCTAAACCTACTTTCTCTTGATGCTGACAGAATCCTACCACCAGAGAAGAGTAGGTCACATTCTTGGTTAATGCGTCTCGTAAAGGTTGTGACTTTCTGTTTCTCATAAATTGTAATGTTCATTACAAGTTGTCAGGGGAAGTTAATAGTTGTATCCTAAGGTCAGTTGTGTCCTAAGGTCAGTTGTATTCTTCTAAGGTCAGTTGTATCCTACGGTTAGTTGTATCCTACTAAGGTCAGTTGTATCCTACTAAGTTCAGTTATATCCTAAGGTCAGTTGTAATCTAATAAGGTCAATTGTATCCTAATGTCATTTGTATTCTACTAAGGCCAGTTGTGTCCTAAGGTCATATGTAATCTACTAAGGTTAGTTGTATCCTAAGGTCAATTTTATCCTAAGGTCAGTTATATCCTAAGGTCAGTTGTAATCTACTAAGACCAGTTGTGTTCTAAGGACAGTTTTATCCTAAGGTCAGCTGTATCCTAAGGTCAGTTGTATCCTAAGGTCATATGTAACTACTAAGGTCAGTTGTATCCTAAGGTCAGATGTAACTACTAAGGTCAGTTGTATCCTAATGTCAGTTGTAACCTACTAAGGTCAGTTGGATCCTAAGATCAGTTGTAACCTACCAAGGTCAGTTGTATGCGAAGGTCAGTTGTATCCTAAGGTCAGCTATCTATCAGACAAAAGATGTAAAAGTCCTTAGCTGGCCAGAGTGTTGATATTTTTAAGTACTCATCATCATCATGTGTCATACCGGTTGGCGTAGGCGATCATGTCCTTCCATGATTCTCTGAACACGCAATATGTCGCACACTGCACTTACCTATTTACAGTAAGTCCCGACAAACTACACTTATCTATTTTCACTAAGTCCCTATACACTGCACTTACCTATTTACAACAGGTCCCAATACAATACATTGACATTTTTACAGTAATTCTCTAAACACTTCCCTTAGCTTTTTACAATAAGTCACTACACACTGCACTTACCTATTTACAGTATGTCCCTACACACCGCACTTACCTATTTACAATAAGTTCCTACACACTGCACTTACCTATTTACAGTAAGTCCCTACATATTGTACTCACCTATTTACAGTAAATTCCTATACACCGCACTTACCTATTTACAGTAAGTCCATATACACTGCACTTACCTATTTACAGTATGCCCTACACACTGCACTTATTTATTTACTTTAAGTCCCTACACACTGCACTTATTTATTTACTTTAAGTCCCTACACACTACACTTACCTATTTACAGTAAATTCCTATACACCGCACTTACCTATTTACAGTAAGTCCCTATACACTGCACTTACCTATTTACAGTAAGTCCATTTACACTGCACTTACCTATTTACAGTATGTCCCTACACACTGCACTTACCTATTTACAGTATGTCCCTACACACCGCACTTACCTATTTACAGTATGTCCCTACACACCGCACTTACCTGTTTACAGTATGTCCCTACACACCGCACTTACCTATTTACAGTATGTCCCTACACACCGCACTTACCTATTTACAGTATGTCCCTACACACCGCACTTACCTATTTACAGTAAGTCCATTTACACTGCACTTACCTATTTACAGTATGTCCCTACACACTGCACTTATTTATTTACTGTAAGCCCCTACATACTGCACTTACCTATTTACAGTGAATTCCTACACACCGCACTTACCTATTTACAGTATGTCCCTACACACCGCACTTACCTGTTTACAGTATGTCCCTACACACCGCACTTACCTATTTACAGTATGTCCCTACACACCGCACTTACCTATTTACAGTATGTCCCTACACACCGCACTTACCTATTTACAGTAAGTCCATTTACACTGCACTTACCTATTTACAGTATGTCCCTACACACTGCACTTATTTATTTACTGTAAGCCCTACATACTGCACTTACCTATTTACAGTGAATTCCTACACACCGCACTTACCTATTTACAGTATGTCCCTACACACTGCACTTACCTATTTACAGTAAATTCCTACACACCGCACTTACCTATTTACAGTCAGTCCCTACACACTGCACTTATCTATTTATAGTAAATTCCTACACACTGCACTTACCTATTTACAATAAGCCCCTATACAGTGCACTTAAATGTTTACTGTAATTACCTACACATTGCACTTTTTTTCTTTACTGTAAATACCCAGAAACATCGGTGACCTAATTCCCGGTGATGCGGACAAACTGCAGCTATCTAACGCCTCCCATCAGACTGTATATAAATATCTTCATCCTTTGTTAGGCTTCTCATTAACTCGCCACGCATGGGATCACAGAGCTCTAAACCAAAAACTGACCTGATAGTATCTGTTATTGATAAACCGATACACTGTTCAATAAACATCCTTTTGTGAAGATCAAAGAAGAAAGAACAAAAACTGTGCTGGGTAAACTGTTAGACAAGAAGTAAATCAGAGGAGAGTTTGTTTGTTTGTTTTTCTATTCGCCAGCTTTCATCTCTGGCAAAGTACCTAGAGACTAGGAACTGAAATTTGTGCGTTAATCCGTTTTTCCCTGGCAGCCGTGTACACAGGAGTCCTTCGCCGTACAGGCAGATAACTCAGTCTTCGACTGCGCTCATATTTTTTTCCGTCGATGAGTATTTGATGATTCAAGCCGGGCCTCGCTGCTGAGACCAGGGATGATTGACGCAGAGAGAAATAACAATTAACTCTTTCCCATACGGAAGTTTTTTTTTTATCGACGCAACGAAAGAGATTTCAGAGGCAAAAATTGTTCATGGTTTTAAGAATCAATCTACATATTTATATTTAGCTAACATATATCATATAACATATTATATATGAATGTTTCATCATCATCATCATGTACCCTGCCGGTTGGCGATCATGTCCCTCCACAATCTTCTATCTACAGTGCATCGTATCAGTTCTGTTGTTGACTGTTTTCCATGTCATGACACCAAGCTATCCAGTATTTTCTCTCTTTGTCGTCCGCGATCTCTCTTTCCTTTTATTTTGCCATAGGTAACCAAGTATTCCAACTTTCCTCTTCTCATGATGTGCCCGAAAAATGTTGATTGCTTCTTTCTGATGTTTTTTAAGAGTTCCCTTTTTGTGTTGGCCGCTTTGAGAACTTCCTCATTAGTCTTTTTAGCTGTCCAGGGAACTTTCAACATTCTTCTGAGAAATCCCATCTCTGTGGCCTCTAATCGTCTTATCATTTGTTTGTCTGCTATCCATGATTCGCTTCCATAGGTCAGAATTGGTTCTATATAGCATCGATGAACTCTCTTTCTCATTTTTATTGACATAGATTTGTTGCATAAGATATTTTTCATTTTCTTAAATGCTATTTTGGCCTGAGCTATTCTGCTTTTTATTTCTGTGGTGCATCTCCCATCTGATGTTATTATTGTGCCCAAGTATTTGAAACGTTGCACTTGTTTCAGATTTGTCTCGTTTATTTTTATGCTGCATGATGGTGATGGTTGTTTCTAAGATGATACAAAACATGTAAAAAGAATATGGTTTGATGGCGCTCACACTAATCAAATTGAGAGTGACGCACTGTGCGGTAAAACGTACAGAAAGAGTTAATAATCCCAATTGTTGCAGCCGGGATTTGAAATCACAATCTCTCTGTTTTGAGACCGGTGTCTTGCCTCGAAACCACACCAGAAGAGAGTTTTAGTGAAATGAAAAAAATAATAACTTGACTGCTGATCAAAAGGACGACACAGACTAAACGACGTTTTGGCACAATAGGCCTTCATCAGGAACATACAAAAAACACACACACAAAACTAATAACGAAAACAATCAAAAGAACAAACAATCGAAATGTGTTAAAGAAAACAAAATTATCTATCCTGTATGTAAACAGAGGTCAAAACGAAAAGGAAATAGCAACCAAGTGTGGCTGTCGTGAACGTACAGAAACGTGCAGAAATGTGCGCAAATGCACACAGAACCAGAGGAGTTCACACAGGGGTCAGTGTGCAAACACAAAGGAGAAAGAATAGAACAGTAGACTAACAGGTGCTCAAAAGGCGGTGACAGTGAGATGTCCGAGAGTAGGGTACAATAAAAACAAATGAGGGGTAAGGAGCACAGAAAAAAAGGTATAGAGGAGAACACCGAAGTGTCTAATAAGGGACTAGAGGAGAAGAACTATAAATAGCATGGCATAATAAGTAGACCAAAGACTTTTGGGCCGAAACGTCGTTTAGTCTGTGTCGTCCACCTATCACGTAAAGCTTCTTACATACCATTTTTTTCTTTCTTTTAATTTTTCCTCAGATTCACCTTTACTGCAGCTTCGCATTTTTATGCCTTAACCCTCTGCTGATCAAAAGCATAATTTTAAAAACAATATTTAAGAAACTCTAGGCATTGATCAAATCTGACGGCTCTCAAACGACTTGGAATAGAAACTGTGACTTTGGAACAATATAAGGCAGTAGATGTCTTGCTATAGTGCATGCTGAGTCTTCAAATCTTACAAATAATGTATCTGCATACAAGTCCGTTTCCGGTTGTTTCCAAAATGGAGGAATTATTTTTCTCCGGCTTGGTATAGAACCGTTGATCAGAGGTTTAACAAGCCGCTATCGTAAAAACGATGTTGTTAATGAAACGTAGACCTGATACAGAATGTGTAAATTAGCAGTAGATAGTAGTGATAGTTTTTTCGGCCCTAAAACAACAACAAAAATAGGATTCTGGAATGTGCGAACAATGGCCGCTCCGACGAAACATGCACAGGTCGCGAGCGAGATGGACAGATACGATCTAGATATTTTAGGATTAAGCGAAATGCGCTGGCCTGGAACAGGTAGGAGATCTATTGATAATAAAATAGTAGTTTTTTCTGGAAGGGAAGATGGAAAACACCGTGAAGGAGTAGGCATAATGATGACAGACAAAGCTGCAAGAAGTTTATTAGAATGGGAACCGGTAAAAGCAGCAATGTCTTTCAGAAGCCTTGAAAAGTTGTGGAAATCAAAACTCATTAGCACAAACACAAAACTTAGGCTATTCAAATCAAATGTACTATCAACCCTTACGTATGCGTGTGAAAGCTGGAAAACAACAAGAGATATAGAAACAAAGTTGAACGCATTCGAAAATAAATGTCTAAGGAAAATACTTGGTATAGAATGGAACGAATTCAAAACAAACGAGGAAATTAGAGAAATCGCCAATCAACCACTAATATCTTCAGTAATAAAGAAAAGACGATGGTCATACGTTGGACATGTGATGAGAAGAGATAATAATCGAATAGCAAAGCAAGCCCTCATATGGGAAACAACAGGTAAAAGAAAAAGAGGAAGACCCAGGGAGACACTGAGAAGAACATTGATGAGAGAGGCAAGAGCAGCAGGAATCGGCTCCCTCAATGAGATAGAACTGCTTGCACAGAACAGAGACAGATGGCGAGATTTGATAAAATATCTTTAAAAGAAAACTGCTAGAACAAAAATTCATATAGGAGAAGGTGTATCTTGGTCTACGCCCTATGGGCCGGTTACGGCTCGAAAGGTCAATAGATAGATAGATACAATAATGATTGAAAAGACAAAGAGGCAGACAAAGGAATTCTTGGAGTAGGCAGATAGAAGCAGAGATGGAGATAATGGTGAAGGCATGGGGCGATCTTAAAAGAATGGCAAGAAACAGAACGGCTTGGAAAGTGTTTGTTGAAGACCTATGCTCCACAGGAGCTGAAAGGTAGAATAAGAGGAAGAAGATACAATCGTGATTCATTTGTTTGTTTAGCATGTCTACTTTCTTTCCTTCTTTCTTTCTTTCTTTCTTTCTTTCTTTCTTTCTTTCTTTCTTTCTTTCTTTCTTTCTTTCTTTCTTTCTTTCTTTCTTTCTTTCTTTCTTTCTTTCTGTCTTTCTTTCTTTCTTTCTTTCTTTCTGTCTTTCTTTCTTTCTTTCTTTCTTTCTTTTATCTCACTGCGTGTGCCGTGTCGGCAGCCGCGATAGTTCGATAGCTCAGTGGTTAGTGAATTGGACTACAAAGTACATGAGGGCGGGTTCGATCCTGATCGACGGTTTCCGGGTTCACCCATTCTTAAATGGGTACCGGATATTTTAAAATGGGAAAGTAAAGCAGCACGGGCGTAATACCGACCCCATTACCCCACAAATCATGTGCCAAAGGTCTGTAAAATGTATTGTCACTAACACTATGTTTCCTAACGCCACCTGGTGTGACGGGGCTCTTTACCTTTGTTTGTATGTGCCATGTAGGATCGCAGAGAAGATGAATGTGTAGTATTCCGGTATTTACTAGTTGTGTAGCTTGGGTGACTCATCGTCATCATCATTGAGTGCCGTCTCCGCATCGAAGGTTGGCTACCATGGAGCGCCATTCCACTCTGTCTCTTGCTTTGATGGTGCAGATTGCCATAGGCTGACTTATCCATCCTTTGATGTTACTGCAGGGCAGGAGAAAAGATTAAAGATTGGGTAACTATAACATCGAATTTGCCTCATGTCTTTTTGATTTCATCTATTCGCTTCTTCCTAGTTTTCGTTTTTGATCAGGGGCTGAATGTTTTCATGTAATACGTTCGGTATGCATGTTGGTTGGATTTCTTTATAATCAAATTATTAAAAAATTTAATTCTTTTTTGTTTAGTCAATATCTGGTGTTACACCCACTGTTTTCTTCGAGATCTCAATTCTAATCACACCGCTTCTATTTTTTTAGCGGCTTTTTCACAAAGTTCATTTAGCGTGATGTTATTGAATGCTTGTGGCTTTCAAGAATTGTCCCATTGTGACACTGGTTGCACAAAGTGGGCATAAACAATGTTTCTGTTAAATTCTTCATTTTTTTAATAGTCATTTTCAGATGTTTCACAATATGTGCTGTTTGGTAGCTTACGTGTAACGCTTCCTTAACGACAATGCACAACAGCAGAGATAGACTCAAGATACATCAAAGCTTGTCAAATCATTAGACAGTTATCATCACTATTGTCCAACAAGGAAATAACTCTAGAGGCAAAACGGGCACTTTTACAATTTTCATCTCAGCGTTGTGCTACCAATGCCAGACCTGGACCCTAGAAGCAAGAACAATAAGAAAAATAACCTCTACAGAGATGAAATGTGTCAGACGAATGGCAGGAAACAGTCTGAGAGATAAGATCAGAAATGAAGAACTGAGAAAAAAGCTAGGAATAGCCCCCGCCATAGAATATATAAAGAAACAACAGATAAAATTATTTGGCCGCGTGACACGACAGAAAGATAAAAACACAACACAACGAGCCCCCAATAAACGTTGCGAGAATACCAGACCCAATGGTCGACCACGAAAAAGATTGGTCGATGGAATATTAGAAGTAATAGGAAACAGCAGTAGCAAATGCGAACAGAAGAGCAAAAGACCGCAAATTATGTCTCCCCTCGACGCTGAAAGGCAAATGAGGAAGGAAAGAGGAAGAAGAATGTAGCTTACATTGTTTGCTTCAATGATTCTGGTTTCTATCTCTTTATCTATTTTTCCATCGTCGGTATAAATACAGCAATACATGTACTCATTCACTTGATTTAGAATACATGCATTGATTAGAAAAATACCTTCAATCTGGGATGTACAACTTGTAATATCTATCTATCTATCTATCTATCTATCTATCTATCTATCTATCTATCTATCTATCTATCTATCTATCTATCTATCTATCTATCTATCTATCTATCTATCTATCTATCTATCTATCTATCTATCTATCTATCTATCTATCTATCTATCTATCTATCTATCTATCTATCTATCTATCTATCTATCTATCTATCTATCTATCTATCTATCTATCTATCTATCTATCTATCTATCTATCTATCTATCTATCTATCTATCTATCTATCTATCTATCTATCTATCTATCTATCTATCTATCTATCTATCTATCTATCTATCTATCTATCTATCTATCTATCTATCCATCTATTTATCTATCTATCTTTCTATCTATCTATCTATCTATCTATCTATCTATCTATCTATCTATCTATCTATCTATCTATCTATCTATCTATCTATCTATCTATCTATCTATCTATCTATCTATCTATCTATCTATCTATCTATTGGCCTTTCGAGCCGTTGCCGGCCCATAGGGCGTAGACCAAGATACACCTTCTCATATCTGAATTTTTGTTCTAGCAGTTTTCTTTTAAAGATATTTTATCAAATCTCGCCATTTGTCTCAGTTCTGTGCAGGCAGCTCTATCTCATTGAGGGAGCCGAATCCTGTTGCTCTTGCCTCTCTCATCAATGTTCTTCAAAGTGTCTCCCTGGGTCTTCATCTTTTTCTCTTACCTGTTGTTTCCCATATGAGGGCCTGCTTTGCTATTCGGTTATTATCTCTTCTCATCACATGTCCAACATATGACCATCGTCTTTTCTTTATTACTGAAGATATTAGTGGTTGATTGGCGATTTCTCTAATTTCCTCGTTTCTTTTGAATTCGTTCCACGCTATACCAAGTATTTTCCTTAGACATTTATTTTCGAATGCTTTCAACTTTGTTTGTATATCTCTTCCTTTTTTTCCAGCTTCCACACGCATACGTAAGGGTTGATAGTACATTTGATTTGAATAGTCTAAGTTTTGTGTAACTTGTAATATACACACTTCTAAAGGAAAAGAACTACATTGCACAAAACTATAACCACATTGCACAAAGCTAGAACTACATTGCACAAAACTATAGATGGAAAGGTCATTTGTATTGTTTTCTTGATGATTAATGCCCATCATTCAGGACCAAGATTCACATTTCCCAAAGTTATGTGCTTAGTACACTTCTATAGGGATCAGAAACTTGGACTACCTATGCAGGGCAGGAAAAAAAGTTAAATAGCTTTCATGTACGTTGCCTTCGCAAGATTATGAACATCAAATAGCAAGACAAAGTAACTAACTCTAAAATGTCTTACAACGAACCAAACTCCCATCGATCATGGAAACACTTAGGATTCGTAGACTAAGGTGGCTGGGCCATGTAGGAAGAATGGCAAACAATCGTATTCCCAAACAAATAGTGTATAGCGAACGTAAGGATGGAAAGAGATCAAAGGGCAGACCAGTGCTGAAATACTGCAAACATAAAAATTGGCACAGCAACTTTTGAGACAGTGCTGATGTCAAATTCAGAAATCAAAAGACGCAAGAGAAAAGAGACAAGGCCGGGTACTGCGGGTACACCTTGCTCGTTCTGTGGATGGATCTGTCTGTCCAGGATTGTCAAATTCAGCCACGAGAAAAGATGTTCAGGAAAGCAGCACGCAGTATGCTTGACCAACCTACTGACTCATCATGATTGCTTGCTACCAACCGTCTGTCAAGATGCCAAAGGCCATCGGCATACGGTTCGTGATCTTATGCCCTTGACTACTTTCTTGAAGTCTTCAGCGATAAGTTATGCTCAATTAACATGCATGTGGTGATGTTGAATAATCACAGTGATTCCTACTTTAGCTAAGGTATCTCTGAGTAACGGTAGTGTATATTTAATTTTGACGCTTTGATAAGGATTTCTTCTCTAGTTGAGGTTATTGCTGTATGGGTAGTGATATCATTACTGTTTTTAATTTTAAGTCGGCCTCTTTAACCCCAAAAATGTGGTGGGTAACTGGACATTATGACTACTGTGCTACAAATGTGAAAGTTGGAGACTGATATGCTGGTAGCAATGGTTAGATGGAGAGATTGACATGCTGGTAGAAATTGTTAGATGGAGAGATTGACATGCTGGTAGAAATTGTTAGATGGAGAGATTGACATTCTGGTAGAAATTGTTAGACGGACAGATTGACATTCTGGTAGAAATTGTTAGATGGAGAGATTGACATGCTAGTAGAAATTGTTATATGGAGATATTGACATGCTAGTAGCAATAGTTAGATGGAGAGATTGACATGCTGGTAGCAATAGTTAGATGGGGAGATTGACATTCTGGTAGCAATGGTTAGATGGGGAGATTGACATGCTGGTAGCAATAGTTAGATGGAGAGATTGACATGCTGGAAGCAATGGTTAGATGGAGAGATTGACATGCTGGTAGCAATAGTTAGATGGAGAGATTGATATGCTGGTAACAATGGTTAGATGGGGAGATTGATATGCTGGTAGCAATAGTTAGATGGAGAGATTGACATGCTGGTAGCAATAGTTAGATGGAGAGATTGACATGCTGGTAGCAATGGTTAGATGGAGAGATTGATATGCTGGTAGCAATAGTTAGATGGAGAGATTGGCATGCTGGTAGCAATAGTTAGATGGAGAGATTGGCATGCTGGTAGCAATAGTTAGATGGAGAGATTGATATGCTGGTAGCAATGGTTAGATGGAGAGATTGACATGCTGGTAGCAATGGTTAGATGGAGAGATTGACATGCTGGTAGCAATAGTTAGATGGAGAGATTGACATGCTGGTAGCAATAGTTAGATGGAGAGATTGATATGCTGGTAACAATGGTTAGATGGAGAGATTGGCATGCTGGTAGCAATGGTTAGATTGAGAGATTGACATGCTGGTAGCAATGGTTAGATTGAGAGATTGACATGCTGGTAGCAATGGTTAGATGAAGAGATTGGCATGCTGGTAGCAATGGTTAGATGGGGAGATTAAGGGTAAGCTTGCAAGATTGTCACCGTGTAATATATGTAAGAGTTTATTCATTCGTTCATCTTCCTTTCTGGTCGAAGACAGCACTTAAGGTGGAAGTCATAGTCTTTGACCATTTGTGACGATTTGCTGCTAGTTCTTGTAGGTCTTCGTTGTTCTTAGTCCCTTGGTTGAGCCATCCATAGTAATTTTTTTGCGTAGCGATTATCTCGATCCGATTTGTTTCTTTAATACCAGGTGGTTTCCACGTGAACGCTTGATGGGGAAGTCTTTCTTCATTCATGAGGAGCACGTGATCGGTGTATTATATTTCAAACGCCTGCTTCTTTTAGAGCTGAAAGCGTATACTTGTTTAGATTTGTCTTTGATTTGTTTGTTTGAAATGTTTTCTTTACAACTTATGTTGGAGATCCACGTGGTCATTTCTTTTAAAAGGCACGTTCTCTCGATCGCTGCAGAAGTTGCATTTTGGGATCTAATTAATTTCGGCTCTCAAATGCAATTTTCTGCGTTAAACCCAAAATGATGTTCTATTTAACACATCTGCGCCGATGAAGCGGAGTAGTACGCACGGCAATATTTCTTTTTGACACAAATCAAGTGTTGTGAATGCGACCTTCCACCGTCTAGAGTTGATCTGCGGTTTACGTCACATTGAGTGCTGTTCAATGACCGTTGTTGGAATTGTTTGACGCAAGTTATTTACATGTTGCATCTCATTAATGTGGATTGCTCCGTCAAGTCTGCCGAAGTTTTATCTCTTTAGGGAATTTGCACGGTGTTTCGTTCGTTGTAGGCTGCATTCACAAGAGTAATCAGGAATCTATGGGCGCAGCCATTGTTGTGTGTGCTACGTCATCATAATGGCTCATCGTATATCCCTAGACCGGCCATACGCTAGTCTTACGGTCTATTGTTTGATTTGCGGCAAGGATAATCCGACGACTGTGTTTTATATGTTCGGAATTGGAGTTAAAAACGAATTCCTAACATCATCAAGCGCTATACATTTTAAAAAATATGACGATCATCATTTTCAGGAGTACGTGAACTTCCGGTCAATATGGTGGATAGGCGACAGGAACCATTGAAGGCTATGTATGAAATTGTTCCTTATTGCAGTTTTCTCATATTCCAAGTCCGGCTTGTTGCAGGAGCTACTGAGTTAAGCGCTTTGTGCACACCGTGAGCTGTGTGTCTCATCCGTTTTGATCATGTTTCGATATTCCAAATGTTTACGATAAATGATGATATCGTTTAACAGGGAACAGTTGGCTGTGTTCACTTTGTGTGCGGTTTCGCCTTATGTCTTTTGGCGTGTGCTGAGACTGCTATGATTGGGACTACAGCTACCTTTCTTTGTTTGGGAGATGAGTTAGTAATTCGGATGATTCCACTGGCACAGGCGGTTGAGAAATTATGGATTTTAATTCGTTTGCAGTGATACCGGGGCCTTCCATAACCAAAGAACCAAAATGCATTTAATTTCCTATTTAAAGTCTATGTGGAATTTCCACTTTTCACATCCAATGTTAGCACTGGTATCGCATCCATATGTTAGCGCTGGTATCACATCCAGATGTTAGCGCTGGTATCACATCCATATGTTAGCGCTGGTACCACATCCGTATGTTAGCACTGGTATCACATTCATATGTTATCGCTGGTATCATATCCATATGATAACACTGATATCACATCCATATGATAACACAGGTATCACATCCATATGATAACACTATTATCACATCCATATGATAACATAACACAAGTATCACATCCAATTGGTAGCACATGTAACACATTCATATGATAGCACTGGCATCACATCCATATGATGGCACTGGTATCACATCCATATGGTAACACTGGTATCACATCCATATGATAACACTAGCATCACATCCATATGATAACACTGGTATCACATTCATATCTCTCTCTGCGATCAGGGCTCAATCAGAGTAGGATTCCAGACTCTCACATTAAGTCAGCTGTCAGGTTAAGTGTGTTGAGCGCCCCCACAAACAGAACATCACAATTAGAGTCTGCCAGATCCACTCCGACTGAACATCCGTTAAAACGATGCACTGTGTTCTGCGCCAGTGGCCCAGTGCATCCGTTTTAGCCAGCATTTTCTTCAGGTTTGCTTTCCTTAGCCTTTGATTGTCCCCAATCTTCCTGCAAGGCAAGCAATTGTCTTTTCTGTAGGGAGATTCTGCCCTTAGATGGTCGGCACTCCCAGGTTTAAGAGCACCATCTGCCCGAGTCACTAGAGGTGACTAACACATACATGCACACACTAAGATATGAGATGTGACTAACACAGACATGCAGAGAGCGATGCGAGACATGACTAACACTGACACACACCAAGATATATGACACATGCCTAACATAAACATGCGCATAAAGATATGAGATATGACTGACAGACACAATGGAGACATGCACACACAAAGATATGACACATGCCTAACATAGATGGAGATATGAGATGCACACAAAGATATGAGATGTGACTAACTTAGCCATGTATACACAAGAATATGAGATGTGACATACACAGACATGCACACACAAAGATATGAGATATGACTAACATAAACATGCACACAAAGATATGAGATAGCACTAACCCAGACATGCACACACATAGATATGACACGTGACTAACACAGATACACACTAAGATATGAGATATGACTAAACACAGACTCACATAAAGATATGAGACATGATTAACACGGACACACCAAGATATGAGATATGACTAACATGACACACAACAAGATATGAGCCATGGCCAGCACACACACACACAAGCTAAGATATGAGCCACGGCTAGCACAGAAACACATAAATACATGAGACATGATTAACACGGACACACCAAGATATGAGATATGACTAACATGACACACAACAAGATATGAGCCATGGCCAGCACACACACACACAAGCTAAGATATGAGCCACGGCTAGCACAGAAACACATCAAGATATGAGCCATGGCTTCACGGAAAAACACCAAGAAATGAACCATGTCTAGCACAGAAACACATTAAGGTATCCAAATGCTTGGGTGTGTTGTAGTCGGCAGACTCTTCTAAACGTGGGAATCATCGACATACGAGACGCAGGCCCCGATTAACTGTTCACAGGTTTCATTGAAACAGTTGTCCGGAGATTTGAGAGTGCAGTCTGACTCGTAGAACGTTTCCTTGCATGTACAGTTCCCGGTTGACTGAACACAGATGTTGAAATATTTGTCCGGACATCTGAGAGTGCAGTCTGACCCGTAGTACGTTTCCTTGCATGTACAGTCTGCACTTTCCGGGTCACATATGATGTCACAGCCATCAGAACACGTCTGTTTGCACAGTAGCCCAAAATTACCATCGGGACAAGTGACATTACAGGTGTAGCCAGGATTTTTACATTGTAGGCATTTTCCGGATTTTTCCTCACAAAAAGGTCAGAACTGAGACAAGACCCGGAGCAGCCGTGTCCATAGATCCCATGTGGACAGATGCCGTCTTCTTCTACCTTTTAGCTCCCAGTGGAGCATAGGTCTTCAACAAACACTTTCCAAGTCGTTCTGTTTTTTGCAATTCTTTTAAGATCATTCCATGTCTTCCCCATCATTTTCATCTCTGCTTCAATCTGTCTTCTCCAAGAATTCCTTGGTCTTCCTCTTTGTCTTTTCCCTTGGGGATTCCAAAAAAGGGCCTGTTGTGTAATACTCTCAGTTGGCTTCCGTAGTGTGTGTCCTATCCATCGCCGTCTTCGCTGTATTTCTTTATCCACTGGTATTTGACCAGTACATTTCCATAATTCCACGTTAGTGACTTTGTCCTGCCATTTCCATCCCTTTATTCTGCGCAAGCATCCATTAATGAAAGTCTGTACCTTCGTGATTGTCAATTTTGTTATTCTCCATTTTCACAGCCATATAATAGAACCGACTTAACATTGGAGTTGAAAATTTTTATTTTTGTATTTAGCCTAATTTCTTTGGATTTCCATATGTTTCCCAGTGCAATGAAAGCTCCTCTTGCTTTTGATATCCTTATTTTGGTATCATTATCTGTTCCTCCCTCTTTATCTATATTACTGCCCAGATATATATAAGATTGTACGTCTAGTAGAGGTATTTCTCCTAGTTTTATTTGGTTATTGCCAACTGTATTAATTCTCATAATGTTGGTCTTATCTCTATTAATTTTTAGTCCTAGCTGTTGTGATCTCTCATCTAATATACTCATTTTATCTTGCATCTGTTGGTGGCTGTGTGATAGAAGAGCTATGTCATCAGCAAAGTCTAAATCATCAAGTTGTTTGGTCAGTGACCACTGGATCCCATTTCTGTTGTTTTGAGTTATTTTCATAATCCAATCTATGACCAGTAGAAAGAGAAATGGAGACAGAAGGCGACAGATTCCGTGACAAGTACCAATTATGACGTTGCAGCCTTTGCAACACCCACTACACACTGCACAAAACGACCAAGAATGCCCGTCCAGATAAAAAAAATAGGTGTCTGTAAATGTTTGCACCTCACACATCGTCAGTGCACTGTCGGCCTGCGAAATGGTTGATGAGAACTCAATCTTAATGTGTGCCATTGTCGCTTGTGTGGTGGCTACAATTGTATTCACAGAAATATTTGTTTATGACACATCATTACACTGGAACACCTTGCCGTCACCGTCAGAGAAAGCCTGTAGAGTGGCATTCTTTACCCGAATCATAGTGCCAGCTCGATGATAGATTCGAGTGGCGTGAGTCTTCCGGTGCGTGGCAAAGTTCAGATGCCAGTAAACAGGATTGGTTCCACTTCTCAATTGTGTGTGTGTGTGCAGTCATTGTCATAGAGATTGGTCTTTGTTTTGCCATTAACTGCGGCCTCTGGTCCACATCCGTCTCCTGTATAACAAGCATTAAATGTGTCGGTATGGTTTGTGTTCTGTTTGAGAGCCACAATCCGACCCCCGCCAATGTAGATGGAGCAGATATTTGCAACTATCGCCCCTTCAATCCGTAACTTGTTGATCAGCCCATCCCCAGAGCAAAAGACATCAATCTGGCGCGAACTAACTACAAACCTTGATTCAATGTTTCATGAGGCAGAGCCATTTAGTTTTACCGTGAAACTGTATGGATCTGTTAAGTCATTCAGATAAATCCTAAACCAGGGGAACAGCAAAGATTGATTGAGAGTTGCCTCGACTGATGTAGAATCTGTGTCCGGATTACATGTGGTGTAGTTTTTATCATCCATATGATAACACTGGTAACACACAGAAATTGAACAGGTCGTGAACGTTACAGACAAACATACTGACAACAATAATTAGTTGGAGAATCGGAAGGTAAGCGGCTTATATTAGTGACATGAAATAGATGGGGATTTAGAGACAAACACGCAGATGCCAAGGATTAGATTGAAAGGTTGAGTGTAGCGGGTAATAGTGTAAAAAAAAAAAAGTAAAGAGCCCCCGTCACGCCAAGTGGCGTATATAGAATATAGTGTTAGTGAACATAAATTTTACAGGCCCATGATTTGTGGGGTAATGTGGTCGGTATTACACCCGTGCCGCTTTACTTTCCCTGAAAAAAAATCTGGTACCCATTAAAGTCTGAGTGAACCGTAGCCGTCAGTTGGGATCGAACCCTACCTCTTGTCCTTTCGGTTAATGGTGTGACTGTAATATATGCGAACATTGAAGAAAAAACTATCAATGTTGCAATCAGGTTATAAAAATTAAGTTTAATAATGCAATGTAGATGAGAAAGTTCAATCAAACAGACAATAAAAAAAAAACAAAAAACGTAACAGTTACAAAATCAAGCGCCCTGTAATTGGACAAGTTGTAAAAAAAAGATGACAAGACAAATGTGCATTAATAGAGAAAAAACATCAAGCAATGTTCAAAAGCAACTTGGCATAGTTAGTGATGTGATGAAAGGGAGAGAATAGCAAGAGAAATAACGATTTAGCAACAGCTGGAAGTACACCACTAACAGCATGTTAGATGTGTCTGCAAAACAAAAGACACAAAATGTTAGAGATTTCTAGAAAATGTAAGGATCCTTGCCCATTAAAGCCTGAGAAATGAGCCATACTCAGTTTTCATTTAATTCGCTTCCATAAAATGCATGAAAATTCTGCGACAAAATCCACATATATTTGTCTGTTCTTATTATTACAAAAACTAGTACTTCAGTTACTGATTTAACCATTTCCGATTTTTAGTTCTTTGTGCCAGAAAAATCGAACTGAAATTAATGCACGATAAAAGAAAAATTGATGCATTACAAAGTAATAGCCGTGATGACGTGGAAGCGTTTATTGCATGATGGGAAAAAAATAATTGTGCTATTTATATAATGAAGTTGATCTATTGTTTACACAGGATTGTATAAGACAGACCAGACTAAAGTATTGATGATTCCTTCGTGAATTATTGTCACTAAGATTATATGTCATCTTTCTCTAATATATGTCAAACTTGATTGCAATGGTTCATCGTATATCCCTAGACCGGCCGCATGCTAATCTTACGGTTTGTTGTTTGATGTGCGACGGGGATAATCTGACGACTAACTGTGTGTCTATATGTTCGGAATTGGAGTCAACAACGATGGCCTAACATCATCAAGTGCTCTACATTTTTTTTTAAATACGACGATCATCATTTTTAAATAGGACGTGAACTTCCGGTATATGTTGGATAGGCGGCGGGAACAATTGAAGGCTATGCATGAAAAGTGTTCCTTGTTGCAGTTTCCTCATATTCCAAGTCCGGCTTGTTGCAGGAGCTACTGAGTTAAGTGCTCTGTGCACACCGTGAGTTGTTTGTCTCATCTGTTTTGATCATGTTTCGATATTCCAATTGTTTATGATGAATGATGATATCGTATGACAGGAAACAGTTGGCTGTGTTCACTTTCTGCACGGTTTCGCCTTATGTCTTTGGCGTGTGCTGAGACTGCTACGATGGGGACTACAGCTACCTTTCTTTGTTTGGGAGATGAGATATTAATTCGGATGATTACGCTGGCATGGGCGGTTGAGCAATTATGGATTTTAATTCGTTTGCAGTGATACCGGGGCCTTCCATAACCAAATAACCAAATGTCAAACTTCCGGTTAATATGTCGGATAGGCGGTAAGAACCATTGAGGCTCAGTCTGAAAAGTGTTCATTGTTACAGTTTCCTCATATTCCAAGTTCGGCGTGCTGCCGGAGCTACTGAATTTAGTGCTCTGTGCACACCGTGAGCTGTGTTTTCATCCGGATGGTGATTCTATATTCAGATTGCTTACGATGAATGATAATGTCGTACGAGGAAGGACAGTTCAGCTGCGTTCACTTTCAATGTTCTACGCCTTAGGTCTTTTTACGTGTGCTGTGTTTGGTATGATGGGTACTGCAGCTGCTTTTCTTAGCTTGGATATTCGATGAGATGTTAATTCAGATGATTCCACTGGTGCAGGCGATTGAGCAATTATGGATTTTCATTCGTTCGTAATGATACCTGTGTTTTCGAAGAAAGAAAATAAGAAAGGAAGAAAGAAAAAATAAAGGAAGACAGAAAAAAAGAAAGGAAGAAAGAAAATAAGAAAGGAAGAAAGAAAAAAGAAAGGAAGACAGAAAAAAAGAAAGGAAGACAGAAAAAAAGAAAGGAAGAAAGAAAACAAGAAAGGAAGAAAGAAAAAAGAAAGCAAGATAGAAAAAAAGAAAAGAAAAAGAAAAAAGAAAGGAAGAAAGAAAATAAGAAAGGAAGAAAGAAAAAAGAAAGGAATACAGAAAAAAGAAAGGAAGAAAGAAAATAAGAAAGGCAGAAAGAAAAAGAAAGGAAGAAAGAAAAGAAGAAAAAGAAAGAAAAAAGAAAGGAAGAAAGAAAATAAGAAAGGAAGAAAGAAAAAAGAAAGGAAGAAAGAAAATAAGAAAGGAAGAAAAAAAAAGAAAGGAAGACAGAAAAAAGAAAGGAAGAAAGAAAAAAAGAAAGGAAGAAAGAAAAAAGAAAGGAAGAAAGAAAAAAGAAAGCAAGATAGAAAAAAAGAAAGGAAAAAAGAAAAAAGAAAGGAAGAAAGAAAATAAGAAAGGAGAAAGAAAAAAGAAAGGAATACAGAAAAAAGAAAGGAAGAAAGAAAATAAGAAAGGAAGAAAGAAAAGAAAGGAATTAAGAAAATAAGAAAAGAAGAAAGAAAAAAGAAAGGAAGAAAGAAAATAAGAAAGGAAGAAAGAAAAAAGAAAGGAAGAAAGAAAATAAGAAAGGAAGAAAAAAAGAAAGGAAGAAAGAAAGAAAGAAAGGAAGAAAGAAAAAAGAAAGGAAGAAAGAAAAAAAGAAAGGAAAAAAGAAAAAAGAAAGGAAGAAAGAAAATAATAAAGGAAGAAAGAAAAAAGAAAGGAAGACAGAAAAAAAGAAAGGAAGACAGAAAAAAAGAAAGGAAGAAAGAAAAAAGAAAGGAAGACAGAAAATAAGAAAGGAAGAAAGAAAAAAGAAAGGAAGACAGAAAAAAAGAAAGGAAGACAGAAAAATAGAAAGGAAGAAAGAAAAAAGAAAGGAAGAAAGAAAATAAGAAAGGAAGAAAGAAAAAAGAAAGGAAGAAAGAAAATAAGAAAGGAAGAAAGAAAAAAGAAAGGAAGACAGAAAAAAAGAAAGGAAGACAGAAAAAAAGAAAGGAAGACATAAAAAAATAAAGGAAGAAAGAATATCAAACTCTCTTTTTTTTTGTCACTATTTAAGGACGTTTTTCAAACTTTATTTACACTTGTGATAAATTATCAAAATATTTAAATAAAAATAATCTCATTTTCTCTCTACTTGTGTATCATAGTCTTTATAATGTTCGATGCTTATTCGACATTTCTTTCACATTTTTCTAATATTTTGTCAAATTCTCTCTGTACCTGCATCACTTTCATTCAACATTTTGCCAAACTCTCTCAACATCTACAATACCTTTCTCCAATTATTTATCAAACTTTCTCTCTACATTTGTACCACATCTCTCCCACATTTGTCTTGCATGTTCTACATGTACTGAAGGGAGGTCAAAAAGTAATGCACACCAATTTTGTTCTCGGAAACTATTCGGGCAAAATGTGTGAAATTTTCACAGATTGTAGCTGAGCATTCCCTTTACACTACCTATTTTTCAACATAATCTCCGTTCACGCGTATTGCCTTACGCCAACGCGAAACTAGGTCATGAATGCCTAGTTTGTACCAAGTTTTGTCCTGCTCGCGTAGCCATTTTTTAACTGCACGGATCACATCCTCATCATTGTCAAAGTGTTTCCCACGCAGAAATTTTTGAGTGGTCCAAACAGATGGAAATCTGAGGGAGCCAGATCAGGGCTGTAAGGAGGATGGGGCAATACAGTCCAACCAAATTTGTTGATTGCTTCCCGTGTTACCAGACTTGTGTGAGGGCGTGCATTGTCATGTTGAAGCAACAAATCTGCAGATGGCTTATTAGGCCGAACTCTGTGGAACCGATTTTTGAGTTTTGTCAGTGTATTGATGTAAGCTGTCGAGTTGATTGTCTCACCTCTTGTCATTACATCAACAAGAATCACACCATCAATGTCCCAGAAGACAGTGATCATCACCTTTCCGGCTGATGGAGATGTTTTGAATTTTTTTCTTTTTGGTGACTGCGGATGATGCCATTCCAATTGACTGCATTTTTGTTTCAGGCTCATAATAATGTGCCCACGTTTCGTCACCGGTAACAATTTTTGACAAAAACATTTCTCCTTCAACACCGAAACGCTCCAACAATTCAGAACATAATGTTTTCCTTTGAACTCTGTGATCATTTGTTAGGCACCGAGGAACCCATCGAGCGCAAATCTTTGAATATCCGAGAGTTTTAAAAATTGCGATTGCACTTCCCTTGCTGACTGTAAGCTGCAATGCCAATTGCTGACTAGTGATACGCCTATCCTTACGAATAATGGCATCAGCCCGGTTTAACATGTCTGTGCTGGTAGCCGAGGCAACACGTCCAGAACGCAGTAAATCATGCAGCTCCATTCGTACACTTTCTGCAGCTTTAATTCTCTGAACCCAGCGACTAACTGTGCTCCTATCGACTGCAGAACATTTGTACACTGCACACAGTCATTTATGAATGTTTGCCACAGTTTCTTTTTCCGCAACCAGAAATTCTATGACAATTCGCTGTTTGTAACGGACATTGTTGACAAGCTAGCTCCATTTTAACGGTTCATAGATTGCGTAATATTTTTCAGAATGCTGTGCAATTTGGTGCACATAATTGGAACATGTCATATTCCAAGTGTGCAAAATTTCATATTCCTATCTTTATTATTAGCCGAGAAAAAAATTGGTGTGCATTACTTTTTGACCTCCCTACGTACATTTACTTCGCCATTCTCTGCCTCATTTTGTCAAATTCTCTGTACATTTGTGTCACATTTCTCCCACATTTATTTGCCACATTCTCTCTCTCTGCAATGAAATCTCAATCAGAGTAGGATTCCAGACTCTCTTATGAAGTCAGCACATTCTACACTTGGGGAGCCGCGATAGCTCAGTGGTTAGTGAACTGGACTACAAAGGACAAGAGGTAGGTTTCGATCACAACTGACGGCTTCCGATTCACCCAGCCTTTAATGGGTACCAGATTATTTTTCTGGGAAAGTAAAGCGGCACGGGCGTAATACCGACCACATTACCCCAACAATCATGTGCCGAAGGTCTGTAAAATGTATGTTCACTAACACCATATTCCCTATACGCCACTTGGCGTGACGGGGGTACTTTACTTTTTTTTTTTACATTCTACACTTGCATAACCCTTCTCAGTGCCACTTTGTCAAACAAACTTGATATAAAGAGACCAAGTGAATGAGGGGATTCTTCACTCACTATTTATCAGAGGAATGCGGGTGAATAGGCAAAAAAATGCACCATTTTACAAGTTTAACTGCGTGAATACTTTTTTATATACACAAAAAATGCAGCATTTAACAGAGAAAAACGAAGAACGGCTAGCTAAAACGGCACCTCTACTACTTGTGTAACCTTTTACAAACATTTTGTCAAATTATTACTATACATGTGTCACTTTTCTGAAGCATTTTATCAAATTATTACTATATATGTGTCACATTTTACAAACATTTTGTCAAATTATTACTATATATGTGTCACTTTTCTGAAACATTTTATCAAATTATTACTATATATGTGTCACCTTTTACAAACATTTTGTCAAATTATTACTATATATGTGTCACTTTTCTGAAACATTTATCAAATTATTACTATATATCTGTCACCTTTTACAAACATTTTGTCAAATTATTACTAGACATGTGTCACTTTTCTGAAATATTTTATCAAATTATTACAATATATGTGTCACCTTTCTCCAACATTTTATCAAATTATTACAATATATGTGTCACCTTTCTCCAACATTTTATCAAATTATTACTATATATGTGTCACCTTTTACAAACATTTTGTCAAATTATTACTAGACATGTGTCACTTTTCTGAAACATTTTATCAAATTACTACAATATATGTGTCACCTTTCTCCAACATTTTTAGCAAATTACTACAATATATGTGTCACCTTTCTCCAACATTGTATCAAATTATTACTATATATGTGTCACCTTTTACAAACATTTTGTCAAATTATTACTAGGAGGCGAAGGCGCGCCCCACCCAGCACCAGAGCTGGAAGTCGTCAGTGACTCATAACTGATGGCTTGCGCCAGGATCGGTGAACCAGAACCATCCAGACCCTGCTACACCTTTCCGCGGTGCCTCCAGAAACAGACTAACCTGTCTAGTCTGGCCAAGCGAGCAGGGATCGAAGAGGGAAGACAAACCCGGTACTCAAAAATGTCGGCTGAAGTCGGATGTGTTGGGCCGAAAGGCGCAGATATCACAGTGTTACACTGCAAACTTCAACACAACGTAACTACGTCCACTTAACGTCCTTTTAAGGGCGGATGACGTGGAGGAAGTCTACGGTTCGTATCCGCTAGAATACCTCAAATCATCGGGCGACCGCATCATCATCATCATCATCAAATTATTACTAGACATGTGTCACTTTTCTGAAACATTTTATCAAATTACTACAATATATGTGTCATCTTTCTCCAACATTTTGTCAAATTATCACTACATTTGTGTCACCTTTCTCATCCTTTTTCACCACACTATCTCGATGTATCATCATCATCAAGTACCTGGCCTGCTGGCGTAGGTGATCATGTCTCTACACAACTTTAGATCTCGACAGTTATTTATCATTTCTGTTGTTGACCTTCAGCCAAGCCATTGTCTTAAGCTGTCTGGTATTTTTTTCTCTTTGCTTCCCTCTATCTTTTCGTCACTCAATTCTTCCAGTTGTTACAATATATTCCAGCTGTTCTCTTCTCATTACATGGCCAAAAATGATAATTATTTCTTCCTAATATTGGAAATTAGCTCTCGTTTTGCTTTTACTTCTTTCAGAACATTTTCTTTACTCTTCTTAGCTGTCCATGGTATTCTCAACATTCTTCTGTAAAACCATATTTCTACAGACTCCAGTGATTTTCTTGTCTGTTGTCCTATTGTCCATGATTCACATCTATATGTTAAGACTGGCTCTACATAACATTTAAGAACTCTTTTTCTTGTTTCTATTGTCAAAAATGGATTGCATAGTATCTTCAAAATTTTTTTGGAAAGCTGTTTTTGCCTGAGCCATTCTGCATCTCACCTCTTTTGTACATCTTCCGTCTGAGGTTAACAAAGTTCCCAAATATTTAAATTCATGTACCTGTTGTATAAGATACTCTAAATAAATTGAACGTATTAACGATTGTGATACGTATTATTACCAGCTGCTTATATTTCTTTTTTGTAAATAACAACTAATTATGATATAAGGATAAAATATTAAAATATTAATTTTGATCAACCAAGTAAAGCAGAGTAAAACAGATAGAAAGAGGGAGATGAGAGCGAGAGAGAAATAGGGAGAGAATGCTACGGATTTTGTTTATATTTCTGTAGACAGTATACAACGTTACAATTACTGTTTGTACCGACACAGGAAACTGAACAGAGATCACATTTACAGATAATCTGTTAAGTATGGCCATTGAGTCTGTTCCGCTTCCGTTTTATCAGCCATGACCTGGTAAACTACACTCTGTGTTTTCATTAAAAGGAAGTTTATTCGTTGGAGGTATGTGGATTTGTATAAACATTACTAAGATATTATATTACTGTACAAAGTCAGCATTGGATGCTCAGTGGTTAGTGTTTTCGCTTCACGACCAGAAGAGTCCAGATTCAATCCCAAGCAGTGGCGGATTTTTTTTTTTTCGGACTGAGGAGGATTCCGGGTTCACCCAACCTCTAAAAATGGGTATCGGCGATTTTTCAGGGAAGTAGAGGCGGCCTGGCGTGAAACCGACCACATCACAAAAAAAACGTGCCAGGGTCATAGAAAAATAAGATCACTAACACAATATTCCCCATGCGCCTAGCAGGGCAGTGGCGGGAACCTCAACTTTTTACTTATTTTTGATATCGTCAGCACATGCTGCTCGGCGAGGGTGATCATGTCTCTCCACAACTTTCTACCCTTAAAGTTGTTAGTTAATTCTGTTGACTTTCTGCCAAGTCGATTTCTTATATTGTCTGCTATCTTTACTCCTTATTATACATTTTTTAATGTTTCATCATGTTGTTTCTGTTGCCACAGATTTTAACTTTCTAAATGACAGTCCCATTTGTAATGAATAACGTTTATATATTATTATTGTCTACACCACCTATGTCCATTTGTAATGAATATTCATCTATTAATTGTTATTACCTACACGACCTATGTCCATTTGTAATGAATATTCATCTATTAATTGTTATTACCTACACGACCTATGTCCATTTGTAATGAATATTCATCTATTAATTGTTATTACCTACACGACCTATGTCCATTTGTAATGAATATTCATCTATTTATTGTAATTGTCCACACGACCAATGTCCATTTGTAATGAATATTCATCTAATTATTTTATTGTCTACACGACCAATGTCCATTTGTAATGAATATTCATCTATTTATTGTAATTGTCCACACGACCAATATCCATTTGTAATGAATATTCATCTATTTTTTTTATTATTGTCTACACAACCACTGTCCATTTGTAGTAATTCGCCAGCTTGTTGAAAGCATTTGATGCTAGTGTAAATGTCCATAGGTAATGGCTATTTATTTATTTGTATTGTCTACACGACCAATGAATGATGATTGAAAATATCACCACTTTCTTTTCTTGATTATTGGAATCATCCGAATTTACATCTCATTGAATATCCAAACAAAGAAAGGCAGCTGCAGTCCCCGTCATAACAAACACAGCACACGTCAAAAGACATAAGGTGTATCAGCACCGAAATTGAACGTAACTGAACTGTCCTTCCTCATACGATATATTCATTCATAGTAAGCAATCTCAATATAGAAACGCCATCCAGATAAAAAAAAAACACAGCTCACGGCGCGCACAGAGATCTAAACTCAGTAGCTCCGACAGCAAGCCGAACTTGGAATATGAGGGAACTGCAGCATAGAACACTTATCAGACAGTGCCTCAACGGTTCCTGCCGCCTATACACCATATTTACCAGAAGTCAATATAAAAATTATATTCACATCAAAGCAAATATCATCAGAACTAAAACATCGAATAGCAAAATGATATATTTACTCATAATTCATCATTTATTCATAAACAAAGGAAATTCTCAAGACCTACAATTAAATATCAAAGTGGAAGGAATTCATCTAGAGACAGTTCAGAACTACAACTACCTGGGACATACTATAACCAGTGATGGAAAATGTACAACTGAAATAAATAAAAGAATAGGTATGGCAAAAAGTAATTTCAATGCCATGAAAAATATACTAACATCAAAACAAATAACACCAGGGCTAAAACTAAGAATAGCAAAATGTCACATCTTCTCAATATTCCTGTATGGTGCAGAAACATGGACATTAGACTAGAAAACAGAACAGAAAATTGAAGCCTTTGAAATGTGGATTTATAGAAAAATAGGTAGAATTGGATGGAAAGAAAGGAAAACAAACGAGGAAGTTTTAAAACAACTAAAAATGAAAAAAGAACTACTAAACACAATTAGAGCAAGACAAATGAAATTTTTGGGTCATGTTAAAAGACACATCAGCCTAATAAAAGTAATATTGGAAGGGAAAATACAAGGTAAAAGAGGCAGAGGCAGACCAAGAATAACATGGATGAGTAACATCAAAAGATGGACAAGTCAGTCTATGACAATCTGCACCATCAAAGCAAGAGACAGGGTGGAATGGCGCTCCACGGTAGCCAACCTTTGATGCAGAGACGGCACTCAATGATGATGATAATATTTACTCACTTTTAATATGATTTATTTACGGCCATCGTATATGGCGGATCTATAGGAAAATAGGGAGAATTGTGTGGAAAGAAAAAGAGACAAACAAAAAAGTTATGAATCAGCAGAAAATGAAAAAAAAAAAAATAACTATATAACATAATTCGAAAATGGCCACTGAATTGTTATGGGCATGTGAAGAGACATAATACCATTCTAAACGTCATCTTGGAAGGGAAATTACAAAGCACACGAAGCAGAGACAGACCAAGACTAAAGTGAACAGAGAAAATCAAAAGGTGGACAGTTGAACCTATGACAACTTAAACAAAGAGTAAAATGGCGCTCTATGGTAGCCAGCCTTCAATGAGAAAATGGCACCCAATAAATGACTAAATGAATGAGTAATTATACATTACCTGTAAATGATGTGATGTCCGTGTTTTTAACGGCGGTTAGTAAAGTAAGTAGAGAGCCCCCGTTACGCCAAATGGCGTATAGGGGATATGGTGTTAGTGACCATACATTTTACATATTTTTGGGGTAATGTGGTCAACGGCGGTTGGGTGAGTGGGGTGGGGCGGAATATAAAATAAAGACAAAGGATTGGTCTGTCGAGAAACTGAGGTTAAGCTTTAGCAACTCGTGTGTCATAAACTGACATCAGCACACATGAGTGTCATGGCATGAAAAACAGTCAACAACAGAACTGATACGATGTATTGTAGATAGACGATTGTGGAAAGACATGATCGCCTACGCCATCCAGTATGACACATGATGATGATGATGATGATACATCAGCAGTTAATTACATTAGCACCTGTGAGTCGTCTGCAGTAAATGCAAAATGTATTTCTCAACTCTTGGAACACATTGTTCAGAGAGCAAATCGGCTGTGAAGGAAAATAAAGTTATTCCTTGTAGAAGGTGATTGCCACAGTGATGTACGTTGCTGAAACTGACCTCTGTATAGAGACCCAAGAGAATAGAGAACCGTGAAGAGAAAGATGTGAAAAACTACTGAAGGGAACTATGAAGAGTAATAAATAATATGATGACGAAAATAATGAAGATGAAGACCATAGTGAGGAAAAACGTGAGGAGGACGATGAAGAAAATAATTAAAGATGATGAAAATAATTAAGAAAACAGTGAAGAGAATGGGGAAAGGAACGATGAAGAATATATTAACATTAATAGACGATGAAGAAAATAATTAAAGTGGTGACAGTAATTCAGAAAATAATGAGGAGAATAATGAAGAAAGCGATGAAAGAAAATAAGTAACGATGATGAAAATAATTCAAAGAACAATGAGGAGAATGATGTAAGAAAAAGAATAATAATATAGTTAAGGGAACAATAAACAGGATGATGAAGAGAATGGTGAAAAAATGTTTAGGGAACAACGAAGAAAACGATGAAAGATGAGAGATTACCACGCAGAAAACTAATAAAAGATGATGAAAACAATTGAGAGAAATATTAGGAGAATGATGAAAAGGACATTGAAAAAAAATTAAAATTGATGAAAATAATAAAGAGAAAAATGATGAGAATGATTAAGAAAATGAAGAAAGAAAGGATAAAGAGGACGACGGAAAAAAAGAGGGAGAGAACGATACGGAATTAACTAGATAATTAACATAATTAAGAGAACAATGAGGGGACAGTTATCACCACTATTGTCCAACAAGGAAATAGCTCTGGAGGCAAAGCGAGCACTATACAATACAATCTACATCCCAACGTTGTGCTACCAATGCCAGACCTGGACCCTAGATGCAAGAACAATAAGAAAATAACCTCTACAGAGATGAAATGTGTTAGACGAATGACAGGAAACAGTCTGAGAGATAAGATCAGAAATGAAGAACTGAGAAAAAAGCTAGGAATAGCCCCCGCCATAGAATATATAAGGAAACAACAGATAAAATGGTTTGGCCACGTGACAAGGCAGAAAGAACAAAACACAACACAACGAGCCTTCAACAAACGTTGTGAGAACACCAGACCCAAGGGTCGACCACGAAAAAGATGGATCGATGGAATATTAGAAGCACTAGGAAACATAACAGCAGCAGAGGCGAACAGAAGAGCAAAAGACCGCAAATTATATCTCCCCTCGACGCTGAAAGGCAGATGAGGAAGGAAAGACGAAGTAGAAGAAGAAGAAGAATGAGGAGAATGATGAAGAGAATGATGAAGAGAATGATGACGACAATAATGAAGATAACAGTGAAGAAAACGACGAGAAAAATTCGCCCATAAAATAAGAAAAGGTGGTAACAAAATGTGGAGTGGAAGATGTTATTTGTTTTCGTTTTAAAATCCCAGTGGTTTGGTTTGACCCAAGCAAGTCCCGATCAGGTCAATATCTCGTGGAATTATTTGCTTGCACGTGATCTCTCATTAAGTGTCGTGGTTGTTGCAGCCAGTAGGAATTTGAGAAGGAAAGAAAAGGCGTTTGTTGTGATGTCTGTTTGTGGGTTACCCTTTATGTTCGTTTAACCGTCTCCAAACCAAGGATGTTCATATCACAATGGTTCTCGTCATATTTTTGGTGGAGGGTATCAAGAATGTATCACAGTGGTTCTTATCATATTTTTGGTGGAGGGTATCAAGAATGTATCACAGTGGTTCTTATCATATTTTTGATGGAGGGTATCAAGAATGTATCACAGTGGTTCTTATCATATTTTTGGTGGAGGGTATCAAGAATGTATCACAATGGTTCTCGTCATATTTTTTAGTGGAGGGTATCAAGAATGTATCACAGGGGTTCTTATCATATTTTTGGTGGAGGGTATCAAGAATGTATCACAGTGGTTCTTATCATATTTTTGGGTGGAGGGTATCAAGAATGTATCATAATGGTTGTTATCATATTTTGGTGGAGGGTATCAAGAATGTATCATAATGGTTGTTATCATATTTTGGTGGAGGGTATCAAGAATGTATCACAATGGTTGTTATCATATTTTGGTGGAGGGTATCAAGAATGTATCACAATGGTTGTTATCATATATTTGGTTGAGGGTATCAAGAATGTATCATAATGGTTGTTATATTTATTTTTGGTGGAGGGTATCAAGAATGTATCACAGTGGTTGTTATCATATTTTTGGTGGAGGGTATCAAGAATGTATCACAATGGTTGTTGTCATATTTTTGGTTGAGGGTATCAAGAATGTATCATAATGGTTCTCATAATATTTTTGGTGGAGGGTATCAAGAATGTATCACATTGGTTCTCATAATATTTTTCGTGGAGGGTATCAAGAATGTATCCCATTGGTTCTCATAATATTTTTCGTGGACGGTATCAAGAATGTATCACATTGGTTCTCATAATATTTTTCGTGGAGGGTATCAAGAATGTATCACATTGGTTCTCATAATATTTTTCGTGGAGGGTATCAAGAATGTATCACATTGGTTCTCATAATATTTTTCGTGGAGGGTATCAAGAATGTATCACATTGGTTCTCATAATATTTTTGGTATAGGGTATCAAGAATGTATCACATTGGTTCTCATAATATTTTTAGTGCAGGTTATCAAGAAATATATCACAGTTGGTCTTATCATATTTTGGGTGGATGGGGGGGGGAGTATCAAGAATGTATCACAGTGGTTCCAATCTTATTTTTTGGTATAGGGATTCAATAATGTATCACACCTGAGAGATTGCTCTTTAAAACCTCTACCTTAGTTTTCCGCAGTCGTGACGTCAAATACGAAATTCCCTCCCGCGAAGTCCAACCGAAATGTTTGTCTAGCCCGCCGCTGCAGGAAAAAAATTACACCGGGACTATATAATTTATATTCATCATCATCATATCAGAGAATGACCAGAAATACTCAAAGAAGAAGTGGAAGACGCCGTGCGCAATATGAAAGCAGGAAAAGCTCCTGGACTAGATAATATAACTAAAGAAGAGATTGAAGCCATGGGTAGATTTTGGAATAAAAATAATAACGCTATACCTATATCTCATAGATTATACCAAAGCATTTGACAAAGGAAGGTACGAAGTAATAATCAAAATTTTCAAAGCATAAACGTAGACAGCAAAGATCTAAGAATAATAAAGAACGTGTACAGGCAACAAACAGCGGTTATAAGAACTGGAAATTAATTAGTAATGTTTCTACAAAAAAGGTAGGTGTTTGGTAAGGATGTGTGTTGTCACCAGATTTGTTTACTCTGTATAGTGAGATTATTTTAAGATCCATAAGGGGCATACCTGGAATAACAATCGGAGGTCATAATAAAAATAATCTAAGGTATGCTGCTGAAACAGTCTTAATCGCTAAGAGTGAAAATGAGTTACAAGAAATGTTAGACATTATAGTGAAAGAAATCATAAATAAAGAAATCAGCCTTAATATAGCAACAACAAAAAATAGTAATGGTAACAACAAAGAAAAAGACATCACCTCAGTGCAAAATAAAGACAAGTGGAACAATATTAAAACAGGTAAATGAATTTAAATATTTGGGAACTTTGTTAACCTCAGACGGAAGATGTACAAAAAAGGTGAGATGCAGAATGGCTCAGGCAAAAGCAGCTTTCCAAAAAAATAAGGCGATAATATGCAATCCATTTTTAACAATAGAAACAAGTAAAAAAGAGTTCTTAAATGTTATGTAGAGTCAGTCTTAACATATGGAAGTGAATCATGGACAATAGGACAATAGTCAAAGAAATCACTGGAGTCTGTAGAAATGTGATTTTACAGAAGAATGTTAAGAATACTATGGACAGCTAAGAAAAGTAATTAAAATGTTCTGAAAGAAACGAAAGCAAAAAGAGAGCTAATTTCCAACATTAGGAAGAAACAGCAATTATTTTTGGGTCACGTAATGAGAAGAGAACAGCTGCAATATATTGTAACAACTGGGAAATTTGAGGGACGAGGAGATAGAGGGAAGCAAAGAGAACAGATACAAAACAGCTTAAAAGAATGGCGTGGCAGAAGGTCAACAACAGAAATGATAAATAACTGTCGAGATCTAAAGTCGTGGAGAGACATGATCACCTACGCCAGCAGGCCCGGTACTTGATGATGATGATTATTTATTTAATTGCTAAAAAGTAAATAAAAATAAACAAACTGGAAACCTTTTGTCCTTTGTTTTATAATTAACTATACATATACACATGTACATGACCTATCCTCCTGTGTTTTACCGGGGCCTCGTTATGAGGGAAGTAAAGAATAGTGACACTGTGACCTTCCAGGCATGTTGTAAGAGGCGACTAAGGAGTTGGATCGATGGCTTGACAAGCTGTCATTGTAAAAAATATTGTTATGGAAACAGCCATAAGTTTTGGAAACAGTGATCTCTGCAATATGTGCCATTTTGGCACGCAAGGTTTCTGTTTTTTTGAGATTGTGGTTCTGCCCTATGTGCCGTCTTCGGCTCGAAAGGACGATAGATAGATAGATAGATAGATAGATAGATAGATAGATAGATAGATAGATAGATAGATAGATAGATAGATAGATAGATAGATAGATAGATAGATAGATAGATAGATAGATAGATAGATAGATAGATAGATAGATAGATAGATAGATAGATAGATAGATAGATAGATAGATAGATAGATAGATAGATAGATAGATAGATAGATAGATAGATAGATAGATAGATAGATAGATAGATAGATAGATAGATAGATAGATAGATAGATAGATAGATAGATAGATAGATAGATAGATAGATAGATAGATAGATAGATAGATAGATAGATAGATAGATAGATAGATAGATAGATAGATAGATAGATAGATAGATAGATATGACCTATCGCGTCCGGACAGACGGTTGGTAGCAAGCAGTCATGGTTAATACTGGGTAGTTTGGTAAGATATTTGGAGCCGAGAGTGGGCTATTGCGTTTTGGGTACAACACTACCACCAAACTGGGAGCCGCGATAGGTCAGTGGTTAGTGAACTGGACTACAAAGGACAAGAGGTAGGGTTCGATCCCAACCGACGGGGTCCGGTTCAACAAGCCTTTAATGGATACCGGATTTTTTTCTGGGAAAGTAAAGCGGCATGGACGTAATACCGACCACATTACCCCAAAAATCATGTGCCGAAGGTCTGTAAAAATTTATGATCACTAACACCATATTACCTATACGTCACTTGGCGTGTCGGGGTTACTTTACTTACTACCTCCAAACTATTCGTCTAAACATTGCAAGTCAACAATAATTACGTAAACAAAGCTATAACATATATTTGTTGAGACTAATGATGTGAAATGATTACTTTCAAGGTATCCCTGTTGTGTATCTTGATCTTATCTTTATTTACTATTATGTCGGTTTTCTGCTGTATTTTGTTTGATTCATGAATAAGTCTTCGAACGCAACCTCTGGTGAATCGGATGTTGTCTTCCAATACTGTACAGCTCTTCATGTACAGCTGTAAAAACGCATACTATTTTTTTTTGTATCATCTGATTACATTTCTTAAAGAACTCTTAAGAGTTCTTAAATGTTAAGTAGAGCCAGTCTTAACAATATGGATGCGAGTCATGGACAATAGGACAACAGACAAGAAAATCATTGGAGTCTGTAGAAATGTGGTTTTACAGAAGAATGTTGAGAATACCATGGACAGCTAAGAGGAGTAATGAAGAGGTTCTGAGAGAGGTCAAAGCAAGAAGAGAGCTAATTTACAATGTTAGGAAGAGACAATCATCATTTTTTGGCCATGTAATGAGAAGAGAACAGCTGGAATATATTGTAACAACTGGAAAAATTGAGGAACGAAGAGATAGAGGGAAGCAAAGAGAAAAAAATACCAGACAGCTTAAGAGAATGGCTTGGCAGAAAGTCAACAACAGAAATGATAAATAGCTGCCAACATCGAAAGTTGTGGAGAGACATGATCACCTACGCCACTAGGCCCGGTACTTGGTGATGATGATGATGATGATTACATTTAACTCTTTACATGTGATACAGTACCATTAACATTATGGGCATATTGTTTCCCCACTTAAAGAGACATATTAACTTCTTGTTGCGCCTTTCAGTGTCGAGGGGAGATATATAATTTGTGGTTTCTCTGTTCATTAAGTCTTTGGAGGCGAAGGTGCGTCTCCCAGCACCAGAGTTGGAAGTTGTCAGCGACCCACAGCTGATGCCTTGCGCCAGGATCGGTGAACCAAAACCATCCAGACCCTGCTCCACCTCTCTGCGGTGCCTCTAGTAACAGACTAACCTGTCTTGTCTGGCCAAGCGAGCAGGGATCGAAGATGGAAGACAACCCGGTATTCAAAAATGTCGTGCTGAAGTCAGATGTGTTGGGCCGAAAGGCACAAATATAACAATTATACTGCGAACAACAACACAACGCAGGCACGTCCACTTAACCTCCTTTTAAGGACGGTTGACGAAGAGGAATTCTACAGTCTACGAATACTCTAGAATACTTTAGTCATCGGGCGAACGTAAGCAAGCAAGTTGGTCTTTCCTGCTGTTATGTTTCCTTGTGTTTCCAATGCTATTAACATTATATACATGCGGTTCAAGTCTCTCATTAATTTGATTTCTGCCTCGACAAGTTTTATTTAGTTCAAAAAATCGCATTAGACGATCAAACGTAAAGTCATCTAGTTCATCATTCAAACTAATGTAATTATGATTAAAGTAACAAAATATGTCTTGATTTAAAGTTAATTTGTTTTTTTTTAACTTTATTAATATTTCTTAAACCACCATCCGGACACACACACACAATCTATTTAATCAAATTTTGATTTTGATTTTTTCAATAGGAGCGGTTATATGTATCAACATAAAGTTCTTTGACATAAAAAATGTTCTTTTTATGGTTTATCATTCTTCATAGTTTAATGTCATCATCGTGTTCCATTGTGTAAGCCTAAACTAGTGACGTATATAGGACATATAATGTAATCTATTTTTCTTTGGGAGTGCAATTTAAGCTTGATTTATCAATCCACCTTTTGATATATCATTCACATGAGTTTTCTGGTTATTTTACATATATGTTTTTATATAGAGATTGTCAGTATACCTTTATGTTTCTTGCTGTATTTGGAAACATTTCGTTGTCTTGCCTGAATTTGATTAATTAATGTTCTCTTTATTTTCAGTGTCTCAGAACTGCATTATTTGCTATGTTCTCTATCCCGTCTCTCTTTAGTCTCTCTGTCTTTGTCTGTCTCTGTGTCTATCTTCCTCTTTGCTTCCTCTTAACTCTTGTGTGTGTCGAGAGAGATATAAAGCTCTAGTTCTTGCCCCTGTGGCAGCCTGTAGTCATTGTCAACTTGATGCTGTAGCATTTATTGATATTGTCAGTCTCTCTTACTCTGGTCTCACACAATCTTTTTTTCCATCTCATCTTTCCTTATATGTTTTTTGGTTTATAATTTCTTGACATTCTTTCCAGATGAGAAAAGCATTGTGTTTGTTGTCTGTATATGTAGTTTAGAATTCATTAACTATCTCTCTCTCTTACGATATCATTTCTGACTCTAATTCTTCTGGTCAATCCAAGCGCCTTCCTCAAACATCGCATCTCTGTGATGACAAGCTGAATTTTCTCGCTGCTGTTTGCCAATTAAAATGTTCATACTTGTACTCCATACAGAAGTTTTCATTTGACATGTTACTTTTTACTGTTCTCACTTTCAGCTTTGATGGCATAAAAAAAAAATAAGAACATATTTCATTTTCATGATTACTTTTGTCATTCTTATCTTTATATTACCTGAGTGTATAGGGAGCCGCGATAGCTTAGTGGTTAGTGAACTGGACTGCAAAGGTAAAGAGGTAGGGTTGGATCCCAACCGACGGATTCCAGGTTCACCCAGCCTTTAATGGGTACTGGATTTTTTTTTCTGGGAAAGTAAAGCGGCACGGGCGTATTACCGACCACATTACCCCAAAAATCATGTGCCGAAGGTATGTAAAATTTATTGTCACTAACACCATATTCCCTATACGCCACTTAGCGTGACAGGCGTACTTTACTTTACTTTTTTTTTTTACCTGAGTGTGAAGTGCTACTATTACTCTTTTGATGAATGCAATTTCAAGATGATTCTTTAATCGGCCTGAAGTCAAAAGTATTTATTTCTTAAGCTTCAAAAGAGAGAATGATACTGACTAATTCGGACTTTCTCTAAAAGTCGATCCAGGGAATAATCTGCTTTTCAAAATAAAAAAAGAAAGAGAAATCAAAATGGGGATTAATTTGCACATACACCGGTTTAACCCGTTGTGTCTTAGTACGTCTTGTCCACGTCTAGCCAGATTATTTATACTGTATAAAGAATGAATACAAGACACGGCAGCACCTTCAATCGGCTTATTAATGCTTAGTTGGCACTGCCCTTTTAACATGGACTGATACAAATAGGGATTTGCGTCTGACGTGATAATTCCCGACGTCAGAACACAATTCATTTAGTACGACAGTTGTGAGCTTTATATAGATGACGAATGTGTGAACACGTTCTGGATTCGTCATTACGGTGAAAAGATGGGATAGTTTCACTTATGAACGTTCTCTTTCAATCTCTGGTTAGTTTCCGGTAACTGGCGCGTACGTGATCTAGAGGTAAAAAGCCGAAATTTGAAGAAGAGAAGAGGAAGAAGAGGTAGAAAAGGAAGAGAAGAGGAAGAAGAAGAGGAAGAAGAAGATTGTGGCTCCGAATTCCGCCAGATAAGAAGGGGAATTAGTCTCTTCGAATCCATAAAGCCGTCATGAATTTACCTAACTCTGGATTGTGATATCCGATCAACTGTATGCTCCGATAACGGCAATAACAACAAAAAACAGGAGGTCCCATGTTTCCTTTGCGCACGTAAAAAAACGTTTGGAGGGTCCTCGGTAGCCTAGTTGGGAAAACCACCTGACAAAACCATCGACGTTCGGACAGCCCGTGTTCGATTCCCGTTGGAAGCAGTGTGAGTTGTACTCGTGGTTGGAAAATAAATACCCTCGTGGTCGACCCTATGCTGGCAGAAATGGGTACCAGAGTAGTACGTGGGAAAAGGAGCAACACCGCCTCGCATCTTGAGCTTCCATGCTTGAAGCGACACTATACAGAATTCTCCGAACATTTCTCGATAGGCAGCCGAGCACATATGGGTGAAAACTCGCGTGCTAAGACCCCGATTTAAGTCTCCTACTCTACCTTTGCCATTACGTTACAATAAAGCCTTCCAAAAAAAATCGAAAACAGTCAGCCATAAATGGCCTCTTGCCTGAACAATGTTGTATTTCAAATTTACTTAACCCCGAACACTGGTGTATTGGGCTGATAGGCGCAGAAGTATTGCGACTTGGCGTTAACTAGAGACACAAACTATCCCCGGCTACTTAACGGGTGAATCTTGAAGAGGAAGAAGATTTGTAAGATCTGTACGTCTATTGCTTATCAAAATAACAAAATGATACATTGCTTACCAAAATAACAAAATGATACATTGCTTACCAAAATAACAAAATGATACATTGCTTACCAAAATAACAAACTGATACATTGCTTATCAAAATAACAAAATAATACATTGCTTACCAAAATAAAAAAAATAATACATTGCTTACCAAAATAACAAACTAATGCATTGCTTACCAAAATAACAAAATAATACATTGCTTACCAAAATAACAAAATAATGCATTGCTTACCAAAAAAACAAAATAATACATTGCTTACCAAAATAACAAAATGATACATTGCTTACTAAAATAACAAAATGATACATTGCTTACCAAAATAACAAAATAATACATTGCTTATCAAAATAACAAAATGATACATTGCTTACCAAAATAACAAAATAATACATTGCTTACCAAAATAACAAAATAATACATTGCTTACCAAATAACAAAATGATACATTGCTTACCAAAATAACAAAATGATACATTGCTTACCAAAATAACAAAATGATACATTGCTTACCAAAATAACAAAATGATACATTGCTTACCAAAATAACAAAATGATACATTGCTTTCCAAAATAACAAAATAATACATTGCTTACCAAAATAACAAAATGATACATTGCTTACCAAAATAACAAAATGATACATTGCTCACCAAAATAACTAAATAATACATTGCTCGCCAAAAAAACAAAATAATTATACATTGCTTACCAAAATAACAAAATGATACATTGCTTACCAAAATAACAAAATGATACATTGCTTACCAAAATAACAAAATGATACATTGCTCACCAAAATAACTAAATAATACATTGCTTACCAAAATAACAAAATGATACATTGCTTACCAAAATAACAAAATGATATATTACTTAAAAATATAATCAAATGTGTACCATAATTGCTGAAAGATCCATTCTTCTTCTATCCTTCATCCATTGCCGTTGGCGTCGAGGGGAGATACAATCTACGATGCTTTGCTCCTCTGTTGACCTCTTCTGGTGTTATCCCTCCTAGTGACTCTAGTATTCCCTTTATCCATCTCTTTCTCGGTCTTCCTCTTAATCTGGCGTTTTCGTAGCGTTTGTTTATGGCTCTTTGAGTCATTGTTAGTTCTTTTTGTCTTGTTATGTGACCGAAACAATTTATCTGTTATTTCTTTATGTATTCGATCCATTGCTTATCAAGATTTAAAAAAATCAATTACTTACAGAAATAACAAAATAATCGACAGCTAACCATAGCAACAGAATAATATATTGCTTGTCAAAAATAATATATATTCTACACCAAAAACAAAAAAACAACATATAATCTATTGCATTGAAAAACAATAATAAAACACTGCATTGACTGCTAAAATAGCAAAATAACCTAGTAGCTTCCGTCAGTCATATTTGACTATGGATTTTTCAACGCCCCTAGAAATGTTATTAAAAATAGCATATTGTATATCAAAATGACACAATAATCTATAACTTGCCAAAACAATAACATAACCTATTGATTACCAAAATAACAAAATAGTCCATTGCTTAAAATAATAACAAATTAATATATTGCTTAAGTTTAAAAAATAGAGTATTGTACTAAAAAAAAAAAATTTTTTTTCCTTAACGAAAATGTAAAAAAAAAAAACATTGTTTATCAAAATATTAAAATAACGGTAAAGTACGGGACTTGAATCGGTGTCTTAGCACACGAGTTGTTCACCCAAATGGGCCCGGCCGACTACCCAGAAATGTTCAGAGACATTGCCCCTAAACATATTTTGTAGTGCAACATTTTGAAACAAAAAAAGGAGAACGTAGTGATAATGTAAGCAAAAATACTAGACTAAGGAGAAAAATACCTACCTTCCATGCCTCGGACGCTGGCAACCAATGCTAGGTCACTGTTCTGTGTTATGAAAAAAAAAAAAGAAAAAGTAAAGTGCCTGTCACGCCAAGTGGCGTATAGGGAATATGGTGTTAGTGACCATCATTTTTTAGACTTTCAGCGCATGATTTTTGGATTAATATGGCCGGTATTACGCCCGTGCTTCCCCTTTACTTCCCCTTTTAAAAGAAATTCCGACACCCATTTAAGGCTGGGTGAACCCGGAAGCCATCGACTAGGATCAAACCCTAGCTCTTGTCCTTTGTAGTCAAGTTCACTAACGACTGAGCTATCGCAGCTCCTTGTGCTGTGTTATGCTAACTTAACATTACGTATAAACGGTCTATGGTTATGGAAGGCCCCGGTATCACTGCAAACGAATTAAAATCCATAATTGCTCAACCACCCGTGCCAGTGGAATCATCCGAATTAGTATCTCATCTCCAAACAAAGGTAGCTGTAGTCCCCATCGTAACAGTCTCAGCGCAAAAGACATAAGGCGAACCCGCACAGAAAGTGAACACAGCCATCTGTTCTCCGTCATACGATATCATCATTCATCGTAAACAATCGAAACATCGAAACACAATCAAAACGGATGAAACGCACAGTTCACGGTGTGCACAGAGCACTCAGTAGCTCCTGCAACAAGCCGGACTTGGAATATGAGACAAACGGTCTAATTATTATGTTCTTAAACATTTTCTCTTTAAACTGGATTTATGCTGATGTAGTCAGATTATCTAACAAACTATGAATATCTGCGATCTGTAGTAGCTAACAATAGAGCCTGCCAGAAGAGACCAAAAGAAGATTAATAATAGAAAAACAAAGATTAAATAACATGAAGGACACTTGCCACAACAGTAAGGTTCTCACACACTTCTGGGTAGTCGGCCGGGCCCATTTGGGTGAAAAACTCGTGTGCTAAGACACCGATTCAAGTCTCGTACTTTACCGTTATTTTAATATTTTGATAAGATGTATTTTTTTTTTTTTACATTTTCGTTGAGGAAGATATTATTTTAATTTTTTTTTAGTACAATACTCTATTTTTTTAAACTTAAGCAATATATTAATTTGTTATTATTTTAGGCAATGGATTATTTTGTTATTTTGTCATTTTGGTAATCAATAGGTCATGTTATTGTTTTGTCAAGTTATAGATTATTGTGTCATTTTGATATACAATATGCTATTTTTAATAACATTTCTAGGGGCGTTGAAAAATCCATAGTCAAATATGACTGACGGAAGCTACTAGGTTATTTTGCTATTTTAGCAGTCAATGCAGTGTTTTATTATTGTTTTTCAATGCAATATATTATTATGTTGTTTTTTTGTTTTTGGTGTAGATATATATTATTTTTGACAAGCAATATATTATTCTGCTACTATGGTTAGCTGTCGATTATTTTGTTATTTCTGTAAGTAATTGATTTTTTTTAAATCTTGATAAGCAATGGATCGAATACATAAAGAAACAACAGATAAATTGGTTCGGCCACATAACAAGACAAAAAAGAACTAACAATGACTCAAAGAGCCATAAACAAACGCTACGAAAACGCCAGATTAAGAGGAAGACCGAGAAAGAGATGGATAAAGGGAATACTAGAGTCACTAGGAGGGATAGCACCAGAAGAGGCCAACAGAGGAGCAAAACATATGGTTGTGGATTATGAAAAATCACGCAAATCACAAAGCTATCAAAGGATGAAAATTGCTTCATTCGAAACGAAATTGTACAGACAAATCCTTGGGTATCTTTGACAATAATAAAGAGCAATGAAAACATATTAAAAGATTGAACCATAAAAAAACTGGCTTATAAACACTTTTCAACAGAGGAAATTATAATACTATAGCGACTTCAAAAGATACAGTGGACTGGAAAGAGCAATAATGGAAGGTATGGTTCCTGGACGACGCTTGAGGGACAGACCTAGTAGATTGTGGCTTTAAGACATCAAGGAGATCTTGAACATGACAAAAGAAGAAGTGGGAGATCTGGCTAGAGAGAGATTTTTCTTTTCAGACGGGATGTGGTGAGCGTAACGTTATGGAAAGGACATGTGACCTGATAATGATGATGATGATGATGATAATGATGACGATGATGATGATGATAATAATGATGATGATGATAATGATGATGATGATGATAATGATGATGACGATGATGATAATGATGATGATGATGGTGATAATTATGGTGATGATGATGATGATGATGATGATAATGATGATGATGGTGATGATGATGGTGATAATTATGGTGATGATGATGATGATGATGATGGTGGTGGTGATGATAATGATGATGACGATGATGATGATAATGATGACGATGATGATAATAATGACGATGATGATTCTGATCATTAGAAATAGTCCCACTCTTGCTCAGGTTCACTTCTAACGATTAGATTACCTCCCACTGCGAAGCTCTGTACAACTTATTTCCTGTTACTGCTAACATAACATTACACACAAGTAGTCTATTGATTGTGTTCTTAAACATTGTCTATTTAATCCGATTTGTACTTAAAGAAGTTTTAATATAAACAAACTGTATACTACATTTGAGTTTAATTTGATCTGAAATTTTACAATAGTCAAGGCAAATAATTATATCCTAACCAGCAAAAGTACTCCCAGTTAAAAGAATTTCATGCCATTACTGGACCACATTATAGCAGCTTTCAATATTTCATGATATTAGAGGACCACAGTGTATTAGCTTTAAATATTTTTTGTTATTAGAGGATCACTGTATCGTAGCTTTCAAATATTTTATACTAGAGGACCACAGTATCGCAGCTTTCAATATTTTATATTAGAGGACCACAGTATCGCAACTGTCAATATTTTATATTAGATGACCACATTAATGCAGCTTTCAATATTTTATGATATTAGAGGTACCCACAGTATTGCAGCTTTCAATATGTTATGTTATTAGATGACCACAAGCTTTCAAATATTGTATTTATTTATTTTTAGGTTAGAAAAACATCACACGTTAGACATAACGTTCTCAATATTATGAGAACTCCTGCAATCTGAACGCAGTCTAGCTTAACTAACTACTCAGTCATCCTTCCTATCTTGAGAACAACACTCTGCTTCCTGTTCTTTATTGTGCCACTTTATGTTTTCATAATGATTGTATTTTATTGTATTATATTGTATTTTATTTTATTTTATGAAAATGATTGATTGACACTACAGAAGTAAATAATGATATCTGCTCTTTGTGATTGTCGAGTTCTTGTTATGTCGATTTGATATATTGACGTCAGACTTGCAAAGGAAGACATGAATTATTATTACTCAAATCACTACTTTGTTAACTCACACGATTGCTTTTTAATGTCAGTCCGTGACTTAAAGGGGGTGTTATCTGAAGATTTTTACGGGTTTTATTGTATTTGGTCTGGTGCTTGAGGTGAATTGTCATGAAAGTTTGGCCGAACAAATAACAAACCCAGATCTGCTTTAGTTGAGCTCTCTCTCATTTCCTCTCTCTTTCTCCATCTCTCTTTCTCTCTCTTTCGCTTTCTCTCTCTTTCTCTCTCTCTCTTTCTCTCTCTCTTATTATCTCTCTCTTTCTCTCTTTTTCTCTTTCTCTCTTTTTCTCTTCTCTCTCTCTTTCTTTTTCTTTCTCTTTCGCTATCTTTTTCTCTCTCTTTTCCTCTCTTTTTCTCTTTCTCTCTTTTTCTCTATCGCTTTCTCAATGTATCTCTTTCTCTCTCTTTCTATTTTTCTCTCTTTCTGTTTCTCTCACCCTCTATCTCTTTCTTTCTGTTTATCTCTGTTTATATATATATATATCTTTCTCTCTCTCTCTTTCTCTCTCTTTTAATCTCTCTTTCTCTATCTCTTTCTCTCTCTCTAGCTCTTCTGTCTGTTTCTCTCTCTGTTTTTATATATAAATCTTTCTCTCTCTCTTTTAATCTCTCTTTCTCTATCTCTTTCTCTCTCTCCTCCTCTCTTTCTCTTGCTGCCTCTCTCTTTCCCTTCGCCCTATACACCTTTGAGTGTCGAGGGAGATACAATGTTCTAGTCCATTCCCTTCTAGAAGCATCAACCATTGTCAAACTGATGTTGTTGTAGCGTTTCTAGGATGTTGTCAGTCCATCTTACTTCGGGTCTACTCCGGACACTTCTTCCATCTCCTCTTATCGTATATGTTTTGTGTATTATACAACCTTTCGGTGTTTTTTCCAGAAGATCAAAACATTTCACTTGTCGTTCTGTATGTAGTTTAGAATTTTTGATAATAGAGTAAAAAAAAAGAGTTCTTAAATGTTATTTAGATCCAGTTTTAACATATGGATGTAAATCATGGACAACAGGACAACAGATAATAAAATCACTGGAGGCTGTATAAATGTGGTTTTACAGAATAATATTGAGAATACCATGGACAGCTAAGAAGAGTCATGAAAACGTTCTGAAAGGGGCCAAAGCAAAAAGAGAGTAATTTCCAATATTAGGAAGAAACAATCATCATTTTTGGGACATGTAATGAGACGATAACAACTGGAATATATTGTAACAACTGGGAAAATTTAGGGACGAAGAGATAGAGAGAAGCAAAGAGAAAAGATACCAGACAGCTTAAGAGAATGGCTTGGCAGAAGGTCAACAACAGAAATGATAAATAACTGTAGTGATCGAAAGTTGTGGAGAGACATGACCACCTACGCCTGCAGGCCCGGTACTTGATGATGATGATGACTTTACCTTTACCTTTATTTAATTCTCAATTTTGAAAGAATTGTTTTTTTTTTAAATTTTGTTTTTCAGGGAGTGTCGCAATTGGACCTACCGAGGTCGTAATAAGAGAATCAATCGAAAAGTATCCTCACCTTAGGATCCTACCATCTACGCGGATAGGTATGTATCCTGCGGCCAGCGCAGTGGTTGGAGTTTTGTGGCACACCAACATAGCAGATAAGTTACTAGGGAATATAACAGGCGGAGTATTACGGTGTCCAGCATAAGAATGTAGATAGATACTTGATGATGATGATGATGTCGTTTATAATTGAATCAATGCCGGTTCTCTCTTACAAATTCATTTCTCATTCAGTCTATTTTGGGTCACCTCAAACGCTTTTCTGAAACAACTTATCTCTGTGATGACAATCGTCCTTTTACCTTTTGTCGTGACGACCAGCAAGACACTGATATTACAAGGTGGCAATGATTATACTCAGAATAAACTGTTTCTTTGTGATGCTAGTTGCTGTCTTGTGTTGAAGTATAGGGGGTAAGCTGTCTTCTTATTTCGTTTGCCTTGTCTCATCGAATGTTTATTTATACCCATTTTATCACTATTAAAGATAGTTTCTCCTAGATATCTGAAATCTGGAGAAACGAAAAAATTATATCCTACCCATAATACCAGTAGGAAGGAATCAGCATAAATTCGGCCTTATATTACACAGAGAATCAACAAACAAAACAGTTTTTGCTTATCTTGAGATGACGTTTTGTGTCTCCACACTATACAAGACATAGCCTAAAAGAGAAGAGGAATAAAGGTTAGCGGTAAACTCATAGTAAGGGCAGGAAACAAAAGGGGGACTCTCCAACAGTTTCACAGGACAATGGCTGAAGTCGAATTTTGAACTCGACACTTCGAAGTTTGTATCAACTCTCGACATTCAAAAGGATAAAAGAAAAAGTGAAGAAGGAAGAGAAGATCAAGAAAAGAAATTGAGACAAGAGAAGAAACATGAAAGAATAAGAAGAAGGGAATTAGAGATGAGGAGCGAATTAGAGAAGAGATGAAACAAAGAAGAGATATTGAAGGGAAAAGGAAAGACGAAGAAAAGGAGAAGAGAAAAGATTTTTTTTTAGATTGTTGTAATCAATCCTAAGTGATAATGAAAGCAGATATCTATGTCATTTTGATTCAGTGTCGAATTAAGATCTGATAGTGCCTCAACTAAAAGAAAGTTTGAGCTCCCTTCTTCCATTAAAAATGAACACCAGAAGGTCTCACAAAACATGCAATCATATCCTGGTGCGACAAAAAGTGTAGTCCCAAAACAAATTCTGTAGATTTTTGGAGGCCCCCGGATTGTTGTGTGTGTTTGTGTGTCTATAAGTAAAGTAAAGAGGCCCGTCACGCCAAGTGGCGTATAGGGAATATGACGTTAGTGGCCATACATTGTACAGACCCTCGTCACATGATTGTTTGGGGTAGTGGTCGGTATTACGCCCGTGCTGCTTTACTTTCCCAGAAAAAATCCGGTACCCATTTAAGGCTGGGTGAACCCGGAAGCCGTCGATCATGATCGAATCCGACTTCTTGTCCTTTGTAGACCAGTTCCCTAACCACTGAGCCATCGCGGCTCCCGTGAGTGCCTAAGCTGTAAGTTATTTAGTTTATAAGTAAATCTGGCCTGTCTTCATCAATACCAACGGACAACAAATTAAAATATAGGTTGTGGAGAATATGACTGTTTTAGGGGTTTGACAGTAAAAGTAACAGTAATGGTTATGGTGATGGTTATGGTTATGGGTATGGTTATGGATATGGTTATGGGTATGGATATGGTATATGGTAATGGTTATGGTTATGTATATGTTTATGGTTGAGGATATAGTTATGAATATGGTTAATCATCATCACCAAGTGCCTTCTCCGCAACGAAGGTTGGCTACCATGGATCGCCATTCTATTCTGTTTCTTGCTTTGATGGTGCAGGCTGTCATAGATTGACTTGTCCATCTTTTGATGTTACTCGTCCATGTTAGTCTTGGTCTGCCTCTGCCTCTTTTACCTTGTTGTTTTTTCCTTCCAATATTACTTTTAGTAGGCTGTTGTGTCTTTTAACATGTCCCAAAAATTCAATTTGTCTTGTCTTAATTGTATTTAATAGTTCTCTTTTTATTTTCAGTTGTTTTAAACTTCATCGTTTGTTATCTTTTGTTTCCATCCAATTCTACGTATTCTTCTATAAATCCACATTTAAAGGCTTCAATTTTCTGTTCTGTTTTCTTGTCTAATGTCCATGTTTCTGCACCGTACAGGAATATTGAGATGTAAAATTTTGCCATTCTTAGTTTAAGCCCTGCTGATATTTGTTTTGTTGTTAGTACATTTTTCATGGCATTAAAATTACTTTTTGCCATACCTATTCTTTTGTTTATTTCAATTTTGCATTTTCCAAATGAATGGTTATGAATATGGTTATGGATATGGTTATGTATATATATGGTTTTGGATATGGTTATGGATATGGATATGGTTATGGTTATGGTATGGGTATGGTTATGATTATGATATATGGTTATGGTTATGGGTATGTTTATGGTTATGGATATGGTTATGGGCACGGTTATGGGTATGGTTATGGTTATGGATATGGTTATGGTTATGGATATGGATATGGTTATGTGTATGGTTATGGTTATGGTTATTTTTATGAATATGGTTATGGTTATGTTTATGTATGTGGTTATGGTTATGAAAGACTAACTCATCTCCCAAACAAAGAAAGGTAACTGCAGTCCACAGCATAGCAGTCCCAGCACACGCCAAAAGACATAAGGCGAAACCGCACAGAAAATAAACACAGCCAACTGTTCAATGTCATACAATATCATCATTGATCGTAAGCAATAGTAACATATATATCCTA
>JAVIAB010000108.1:60809920-60909920 GCA_032433765.1 Megaustenia siamemsis
CTGTATCTTAAATTGGGAGCTGCAATAGCTCAGCGGTTAGTGAACTGGACTACAAAGAACGACAAAAGGTACGGATCGAAGTCAATCGACGGATCCGGATTCACCCAGCCATAAATGGGTACCGAATTTTTTTTCTTGGAATGTAAAGACGTGACGGGGCTCTTTACCCTTTTTTAAAATCACTTTATGATTTTAAAAAAGCAGATGCACACTGTGAACTCCAGCGCACATTTTGTGAACCACTAAATTACGTCATTTGTGTAACTTCCGATTCTTCATAAACTTTCTCGTTCATTTTACTTTCGCCTTTCTCCTATTTCTGTTTGTGCACTACTAATTTTATATAATTCCGTAATTACGATTTCACTTTCGTAGCTCGCTTCAACGTGTCTAGTTGTTTTCCATAATCTCGTGTTTTCAGTGTATATTTGTCATTTGTTGACCTTTTGGCTAAAGTATGATTTAACATTACCGATGGCAGGATATGCATGTACACCTTTAACTTTAGGGTGATTAAGTCCTGTTGTTTATTTTATTTGTGGGTACTGTTGTGGTCGTTATTTGTCCAGGCATCGTTGAAATTATTAATAATGTTAATGTTGCTGTTAGTATTGTTATTCTCAATATTGTTACTGTTAACACTGCTAATTAATAGTACTGTTACACTGCTAATGAATGGTACTGTTAACATTGCTAATGATTGTACTGTTAACATTGCTAATGAGTGGTACTGTAAACATTGCTAATGAATGTTACTGTTAACATTTCTAAAGAATGTTGCTGTTAACATTTCTAATGAATTGTTATTGTTAACATTGCTGATAAATGTTACACCTAGTTTGAAATTATTAATTCTTTTAATGTTGCTGTTAGTGTTGTTTTTTCTGAATATTGTTACTGTTAACATTGCTAATATTCAATATCGTTGCTGTTAACATTACTAAATTCTATATTGTTGCTGTTAACATTGCTAATATTCAATATTGTTGCTGTTAACATTGCTAATATTCAATATTGTTGCTGCTAACATTGCTAATTTAATATTGTTACGGTTAACATTGCTAATATTAATATTGTTACTGTTAACATTGCTAATATTCAATATTGTTGCTGTTAACATTGCTAATATTCAATATTGTTACTGTTAACATTGCTAATATTCAATATTGTTGCTGTTAACATTGCAATATTCAATATTGTTACTGTTACATTGCTAATATTCAGTATTGTTGCTGTCGACATCGAAATGAATGTGTCAGAAGAATGACAGGAAACAGCTTAAGGGACAGAGTAAGAAAACCCGACCTGAAGAAGAAACTCGAAATTGAACCAGCCATCGAATACATAAACAAACAACAGATAATTGGTTCGGCCACATAACAAGACACAAAGAACTAACAATGACTGAAAGAGCCATAAACAAACGCTACGAAAATGCCAGATTAAGAGGAAGACCGAGAAGAGATGGATACAGGGATACTAGAGTCACTAGGAGGGATAACACCAGAAGAGGCCAACAGAAGAGCAAAGAATCGCAGATTGTATCTCCCCTCGACGCCAACGGCAACGGAGGAAGGATAGAAGAGAAGAAGAGAAGTTGCTGTTAACTTTGAAATTCAAATTATTATTATTATTGCTAATGTTGTTGTTAGTGTTGTTATTTTGAACATTGTTATTGTTAACATTGCTAATGAATGTTACTGTTAACGTTTCTAATGAATGTTATTGTAAACATTTCTAATGAATGTTAATTGATATTGCTAATGAACGTAATTGTTAACATTGCGAATGAATGTTAATGGATGTGAATCATGGACAATATGACAACCACACGAAAATCACTGGAGGCTGCAGAGTTATGTTTTACAGAAGAATGTTGAGAATACCATGGACAACTGAGAAAGAGTAATGAAGACGTTCTGAAAAAAGCCAATGCAAAAGAGAGTTATTTCCAATATTAGGAAGAAACAATCCTAATTTTTTGGCCACGTAATGAGAAGAGAACAGCCGGAATATATTGTGACAACTGAGAAAATGAGGAACGAAGAAATAGATGGAAGCAAAGAGAAAAGATACCAGACAGCTTAAGAGAATGTCTTGACAGAAGGCCAACAACAGAAATGATAAATAACTGTCGAGATTGAAAGTTGTGGAGAGACATGACCACCTGCCAGCAGGCATGGCACTTGATGACGATGAATCCCCACTACTAACATCCGGGTTCTTTGTGAGGAGAATTGAAAAAAAAAAATTTTTTAATGGTATGATAAAAGCTTTATGTGGTTGATAGACAACACAGATTTGAACGACGTTTCGGCTCAATAGGCCTTCAGCAGGAACAAACAAACAACACGCACACACAGATATGTTTTTCCTTATGCAGTGAGAATTATCCGTCGGCTAATTTCCATCAGAAAATGCCAGCACTAATATGCTTCTGATCCACCAACTAAATGCAAACCTCCTTACCCCATCTCTTCCTGAACTCAATGTGAGCAAGTTAATCTGTCACAGTTGACGTCATGTTATTGCTTTCCCCATGATTTATCTGTTTTTTGTTCTTAAGTTTATTTTCATCTGAGGGAAATGTATTATCCATCAAATTGATTTTGTGAATTTTATTAGATTCTGTCTACTTCTTTATCTTATTCTTCTTCTTCTTCCTCTTCTTCTTCTTCTTACTCTTCTTTTTTTCTTCTTCTCATCTTTATTGTTCTATTTCTCCATCATCTTCTTCTTCTTAGTCTTCCTTTTCGTCTTCTCCTCTTTATAGTTCTATTTCTTCTTCCTCTTCTTCATCTTCTTCCTCTTCTTCATCTTCTTCCTCTTCCTCTTCATTCTTCTTCTTCCTCTTCTTCTTCCTCTTCTTTTCTTCTTCTCGTCTTTATTGTTCTTTTCTTCTTCATTTTCTTTCTTCGCTTCTTTCCTTTTCTTCTCCATCTACATAATTTTCTTTCTTTTTTTCTTTCTCTTTATTGTATACGGCTTCTTCTACTCGTCTTCGCTCACATGAAGACTACTCGTTTGCTTCGACCGTACATAACTTTAAGAAAAAAAAAACAAAAGTAAAGTACCCCCGTCACGTCAAGTGCCGTATAGGGAATATGGTGTTAATGACCATACATTTTCAGACCTTCGACACTTGATTTGTGGGGTAATGTGGTCGGTATTACGCCCGTGCCGCTTTACTTTCCCAGAAAAAATCAACTACCCATTAAAGTTGGGTGAGCCGGAAGCCGTCGGTTGGGATCGAACCCTATCTCTTGTCCCATAAGTTTAAGTATTCACATGAAAAGACTAGTCAAATTGAAAAGACTAATTCACTAACATACCACTAAACATCGGAGCCGCGATAGCTCAGTGGTTAGTGAACTGGACTACAAAGGACAAGAGGTAGGGTTCGATCCCAACCGACGGCTCCATGTCACCCAGCCTTTAATGGGTACCGGATTTTGTTATGGAAAATAAAGGGACTCGGGCATAAAACAGACCACATTACCCAAAAATCATGTGCTGAAGGTCTGTAAAATTTATGGTCACTATACCATATTTTCCCGTGTGTTACCGGGGCTTCATTATGAGGGAAGTAAAGAATAGTGACACTGTGACCTTCCAGGCATGTCGTAAGAGGCGACTAAGGAGGTTGATCGATGGCTTGACAAGCTGTCATTGTAAAAAGTATTGTTATGGAAACAGAACCATAGATTTTAGAAGCAGTGATCTCCGCAATATGTGCTATTTTGGCATGCAAGGTTTCTGTTTTTGAGATTGTGGTTCTGCCCTATGTGCCGTCTTCGGCTCGAAAGGACAATAGATAGAATACCATATTCCCTATACGCCACTTGGCGTGACGGGGTACTTTACTTACCACTAACACATCACAACACTGAATCAAAACGATGTTAAACATACTTTACAATACAAGTAAAGAACACATATCAGAATCTGCTGGAAGAAGGAATTGAGCAGTACAGAAGAGAAAATCCAGATGAAAAGATTCAATAAAATGGCAATGCATAAAGAAAAGCAAACAAGAAACCTGCGACAATTTATCCAAAAAAGGAAAAGCGGAAGTACAAAAATTGCTGACTGATGCCAAACCCGGGAAAAATGGACGAAAGAAGACACAGGAAGAACACTACCTAATTCAACACAATAGATACGCAAAATGTGCAAAAAAGGTCAAAGAAGACTGGCTCAAACAAATATGTCTAGAAATCGAAACTATGGAAAATAAACAAGACTTAAGAGGGATTCACACAGAAATAAAGAGATTGACAGGTAAAAATAGAAAAGTTGCAGAAAGTGCACGCTTTGCAAACAAAAACGGGAAAAAATGCTTACAGACATTACAGATACAGATAAATGGCAGGAGTATATAGCATACTTATTTTATAACAACAGAAAAAAGAAACAATTATCAAATCTACTTCAGGCTATAAAGTCTTAAAATGTGAAGTGGAAAAAAAAGATAATAGAAGCATTAGAAGATTTTGGCATTGAATGATCACAGACATATGCAACGACATATACTATACAGGATACATACAAAATGAACTAAAAACATCAACTTTCATTGTATTGCCTAAAAAGAACGGAGCAGCTGAATGTGCTAAAAGTTATACAAGGAAGGATTCAGGATAAATCAATATGGAATCAGAAGAACAACAATTTTGATTTAGTAAAAACAGTGGGTCAAATAAAGTCATATTCTGCATTAGAACGTTATCGAAAAGTACACAGAGGTAAACAAAGAAATATATGCCTACTTTATAGACTACACCAACGATTTGTAAAGAATACACCATAAGCAACTTATAGACTGCCTAAAAGATATACAGATAAATGACATAGATATATGACTAATATGTAAATTTATACTTGGAGCAAACAACAATAATGAAATATAACAAAGAGAACTCTACACATATAAAGAGATGAGTAAGACAAGAATGCATCCTATCACTAAGCTTATTCAATCTATACACTGAGCAATCTTTAAAAAAAAAAATCACAGAGATGCCAGGCCTAAACATTAATGGAAAGATAATAATCAATAACCTAAGATATGATGATGATACTGTATTAAAAAAGTAAAAAGTAAAGTACCCCCGTCACGCCAAGGGGCGTATAGGGAAATATGGTGTTAGTGACCCTATATTTTTCAGACCTTCAGTACATGATTTTTGGGGTAATGTGGTCAGTATTACGCCCGTGCTGCTTTACCTACCCAGAAAAAAATCCGGTACCCATTTAAGGCTGGTGAACCGGGAAGCCGTCGGTTGGGATCGAACCCTACCCCTTGTCCGTGGTAGTCCAGTTCACTAACCACTGAGCTATCGCGGTTCCCTGATGATACTGTATTACTAGCAGAAAATCCTAAAGATCTACAACAATTCTTAATGAAATAATATGACAAGGAAAAAATATAGATTAGATATGAATATAAAAAAAACTACTAAATCTATGATCATAAACAAGACAATACTCAATACTCAAAGACCACACAAGTGGAAATCAAAGTACAGAAAATATAAGATAGAGATAGAGAGTTCAGAGCTACAACTGACTTCGCCATACTATAACCAGCAATGGAAAACGCTAAACAAAACAATAGGAATGGTAAAAACAATTTTAATGCCATGAAAAATATACTAACATCAAAAGAAATAAAACCAGGGTTACAATTAAAAATAGCAAAATGTTATACCTTCTAAAAGTTCTTGTGTGGTGCAGAAATATGACATTAGATCAGAAACAGAACATAAAATTGAAGCTTTTGAAATGTGAATTTATAAAAGAATAGAAATAATTGTATGGAAAGAACATAAAACAAGTTATGAAGTCTTTTACATAAATCTCCTTCCTTCCTTCCTTCCTTCCTTCCTTCCTTCCTTCCTTCCTTCCTTCCTTCCTTCCTTCCTTCCTTCCTTCCTTCCTTCCTTCCTTCCTTCCTTCCTTCCTTCCTTCCTTCCTTCCTTCTTCTTCCTTCCTTCTTCCTTCCTTCCTTCCTTCCTTCCTTCCTTCATTCCTTCCTTCCTTCTCTTTCCTTCCTTCCCTTCCTTCCTTCCTTCCTTCCTCCCTCCCTTCCTCCCTCCCTCCCTTCCTCCCTCCCTTCCTTCCTTCCTTCCTCCCGTTCTCCTTCCTTCTTTTCTTCCTCCCACTTCCTCACACCTCCTACCTTCCTCCCCCCCTCCCCCACTACCTTCCTCCTTCCTCCCACCCTCCCTCCCTAACTCCTCCCTTCCTTCCCTCCTTCCTTTTCGTCATTCTTTCTCTTCATTTCCTTCCTGTCCTCTTTCATTCACTAATTCTCTCCTCGTGTCTTCCATCTTTCATTTCCTCGTTGCTATTTCACAACTTTTAACGTTGTTGGAAGTCATGAACAGCTATAAGTAACGTCTTCTATTCCTCTCTTATTTGATTTCCTCGTTGCTATTTCACAACTTTTAACGTTGTTGGAAGTCATGAACAGCTATAAGTAACGTCTTCTATTCCTCTCTTATTTGATTTTGCTCGTTGCTATTTCACAACTTTTAACGTTGTTGGAAGTCATGAACAGCTATAAGTAACGTCTTCTATTCCTCTCTTATTTGATTTCCTCGTTGCTATTTCACAACTTTTAACGTTGTTGGAAGTCATGAACAGCTATAAGTAACGTCTTCTATTCCTCTCTTATTTGATTTCCTCGTTGCTATTTCACAACTTTTAACGTTGTTGGAAGTCATGAACAGCTATAAAGTAACGTCTTCTATTCCTCTCTTATTTGATTTTGCTCGTTGCGAGCCGACAGTGTGAAAGTCATCATACTCATTTATTCATCCATCATGCTCAACATTTTGCATCCATATTTTCTTCTGTCTTGCGTGTTGCTTTCATTCATTCACAATTCATTGCAATATGGTTTTTCTTGGTCAACAAGCGGAATATACGGCTGAAACTCAGAGAGACACATATATGACAGTTTTTCTTGACCAACAAGTGGGATATGCGGCTGGAAACTCAGAGCGAACCATAAATGACAGTTTTTTCTTGACCAACAAGTGGGATATGCGGCTGGAAACTCAGAGAGACACATAAATGACAGTTTTTTCTTGGTCAACAAGCGAGATATATGGCTGGAAACTCAGAGCGACACATAAGTGACAGTTGAATTAAAGGTCATTGCTCACGAAAGATGCAGACCTTCATTAATGGATCATTGTGTAGAATAAACAATGGAAATGGCAGGACAAAATTACTAAACAGAATTATGGAAAGGTACCAATACCAGTGGACAAGAGATATAGAAGAACGATGGTGCTGGCTCGGACACACACTGCGAAAATCAACTGAATGTTTTACGGGAGGGGTCCTTTTTTGGAATCATTAGGGGAAGAGACAGAGGTAGATCAACATATTCTTGCGAAGACAGATAGAAGGAGAGATGAAGATGATGGGGCAAACATAGAGCTATATTAAAAGAATGTCAAGAAACAGAACGGCTTGGAAAGTGTTTGTTGAAGACCCATGCTCCACAGGGAGCTGAAAGGAAGAAAAAGTAAGGTCATGGCATAACAAATGAACAAGATCTTGATTAAGACTTGTCTGCTGTGTCTGGAAACGGATGAATAAGTCTGACCAAATTAGTAGTGATAGAAGATGAAAGGAAAATATGGTACCAAACATGGCGTGCTAAAGAAAGGACAGCTATTATAACTATGCTACTGCAAACCACAGCACAATTTCAACAACATGATGCCAAACTGCAACACAACGAGTCCACGGAATATCAAAAGTCGACACAAACATTTATGTCAACACAACGCCAACTACAACACAACGTGTGTAAACATCAAACTAGACACAAGACATGTATGTCCAGACGATGCCAAACTACAACACAACGTGTCTAAACACCAAAACTAGACACAAGACATGTATGTCAACACGATGCCAAACTACAACGCAACGTTTCTATGGAACAGCAAAACCAGGTACAAGACATGTATGTCCATATTGATGCCAAACTACAAGGAGAATAATTATCGAAGGAACGCCATGAACAACAGAAATGTAAGATAACACATTGCCGTTGAAAGTGAAATGACTAATGATTTCTGGCACATAATTTTCAGAGTAACGGTAAAAAAATTACAAGACAAGAATTAATATATTTATGGACCATATACGGATTAAACAACAGAAGTGAGATGTAGAATAGTTCAGGCAAAAGTAGCTTTACAAAAAATGAGGAAGATACTGTTCATCCATTTTTTATAATAGAATTAGAAAAAGAGTTCTTAAATGTTATATAGAACCAGTCTTAACATATGGATGTGAATCATGGTCAATATGACAACAGAAAGAAAATCACTGGAGGCTGTAGAAATGTGATTGTACAGAAGAATGTTGAAAATACCATAGACAGTTAAGACGATCAATGAAAACGTTCCGAAAGAGGCCAAAGCAAAAATAGAGTTAATTTCCAATTAACAATCATCACTGTTTGACCAGGTAATGAGATGGTAAAGATGGAATATATTGTGACAACTGGGAAAATTGAGGGACGAAGAGATAGAGGGCAGCAAAGAGAAAAGATACCTGACAGATTAAGAGATTGGCTTTACAGAAGGTCAACAACATAAATGAATAATAACTGCCGAGATGGAAAGTTTGGAGAGATATGATTACCTACGCCAGCAGGCTTGGCACTTGATGATGATGATGATAATGAAATATTAAAACAAACAGCAAACAGTTAGATGACCGAGAGCTTTTCTACAAAATAAAAAAAAATAGAACAATTACCAAATAATGTCTTCAAGTGCACACGTCTTCTTTTTCTTCGTCTGCATACACCTCTAGTCATTTTGGTTATTTGGTTATGGAAGGCCCCGGTATCACTGCAAACGAATTAAAATCCATAATTTCTCAACCACCCGTGCCAGTGGAATCATCCAATTAATATCTCATCTCCCAAACAAAGAAAGGTAGCGGTAGTCCCCATCGTAGAAGTCTCAGCACACGCCAAAACATAAGGCGAAACCGCGCAGAAAGTGAACACAGCCAACTGTTGCCTGTCATACGATATCATCATTCATCGTAAACAATTGGAATATCGAAACTTGATCAAACGGATGACACACAGCTCATGGTGTGCACAGAGCACTTAACTCAGTAGCTCCTGCAACAAGCCGGACTTGAATATGGTGGCAGTGGTGGGATATATTACTTATCAGGGCTATATTGTATTTTACAGCAATCCTATGTTCCTTCAGGGTGTTTGTATATTTGACCTCTAGTTGTCAATATTAATAACTTGGAGGAAATCGTTCGTCAGCTCAAGGCCGGTGATATCTCGAAACAGCTTATCATGAAATGATGCGCACACAAAGGTCAGTGATACGAAGTGTACATTTATAGCAAATTTTCACGGCTAGTGCAACTGATCTAATGTTATGTGGATTACATCTCGGTAATGGAGATGTTGTGGCCGCGATAGCTAAGTGGTTAGTGAACTGGACTACAAAGCACAAGGGGTAGGGTACGATCCCAACCGACGGCTTCCGGGTTCACCCAGCCTTAAATGGGTAGCGGATTATCTTTCTGGGAAAGTAAAGCAGCACGGGCGTAATACCGACCAAATTACCTCAAAAATCATGTACTGAAGGTCCGTAAAATATAGGGTCACTAACACCATATTCCCGATACGCCACTTGGAGCGACGGGGGTACTTTACTTAATGGAGACGTTATCATGTACAAAATATATGCAAGGAGCGGAGGCAGATATATATATATATATATATATATATATATATATATATATATATATATATATATGCATGTATGTATGAATATACGAAAGTGGGTTAGCGTAATTCCCTTGATAAAGTCAATAAATCACGTGTTCCTTCCATATCTGACGGCTTTTGGGGTATATGTTTTTACGCTCTTATTATTTCCATGAACAACGGAAAATTGTATAGATGATGTGGTCAGTATTACGCCCGTGCTGCTTTACCTACCCAGAAAAAAATCCGGTACCCATTTAAGGCTGGGTGAACCGGGAAGCCGTCGGTTGGGATCGAACCCTACCCTTGTCCGTGGTAGTCCAGTTCACTAACCACTGAGCTATCGCGGTTCCCTGATGATACTGTATTACTAGCAGAAAATCCTAAAGATCTACAACAATTACTTAATGAAATAAATATGACAAGGAAAAAATATAGATTAGATATGAATATAAAAAAAAGACTAAATCTATGATCATAAACAAAGACAATACTCAAAACCTACAAGTGGAAATCAAAGTAGAAAGAATAGAGATAGAGACAGTTCAGAGCTACAACTGACTTCGCCATACTATAACCAGCAATGGAAAACGCTAAACAAAACAATAGGAATGGTAAAAACAATTTTAATGCCATGAAAAATATACTAACATCAAAAGAAATAAAACCAGGGTTACAATTAAAAATAGCAAAATGTTATACCTTCTAAAAGTTCTTGTGTGGTGCAGAAATATGACATTAGATCAGAAAACAGAACATAAAATTGAAGCTTTTGAAATGTGAATTTATAAAAGAATAGAAATAATTGTATGGAAAGAACATAAAACAAGTTATGAAGTCTTTTACATAAATCTCCTTCCTTCCTTCCTTCCTTCCTTCCTTCCTTCCTTCCTTCCTTCCTTCCTTCCTTCCTTCCTTCCTTCCTTCCTTCCTTCCTTCCTTCCTTCCTTCCTTCCTTCCTTCCTTCCTTCCTTCCTTCCTTCCTTCCTTCCTTCCTTCCTTCCTTCCTTCCTTCCTTCCTTCCTTCCTTCCTTCCTTCCTTCCTTCCTTCCTTCCTTCCTCCCTCCCTCCCTTCCTCCCTCCCTCCCTTCCTCCCTCCCTTCCTTCCTTCCTTCCTCCCGTTCTTCCTTCCTTCTTTTCTTCCTCCCACCTTCCCTCACTACCTTCCTCCCACCCTCCCCCACTACCTTCCTCCCTTCCTCCCACCCTCCCTCCCTAACTTCCTCCCTTCCTTCCCTCCTTCCTTTTCGTCATTCTTTCTCTTCATTTCCTTCCTGTCCTCTTTCATTCACTAATTCTCTCCTCGTGTCTTCCATCTTTCATTTCCTCGTTGCTATTTCACAACTTTTAACGTTGTTGGAAGTCATGAACAGCTATAAGTAACGTCTTCTATTCCTCTCTTATTTGATTTCCTCGTTGCTATTTCACAACTTTTAACGTTGTTGGAAGTCATGAACAGCTATAAGTAACGTCTTCTATTCCTCTCTTATTTGATTTGCTCGTTGCTATTTCACAACTTTTAACGTTGTTGGAAGTCATGAACAGCTATAAGTAACGTCTTCTATTCCTCTCTTATTTGATTTCCTCGTTGCTATTTCACAACTTTTAACGTTGTTGGAAGTCATGAACAGCTATAAGTAACGTCTTCTATTCCTCTCTTATTTGATTTCCTCGTTGCTATTTCACAACTTTTAACGTTGTTGGAAGTCATGAACAGCTATAAGTAACGTCTTCTATTCCTCTCTTATTTGATTTTGCTCGTTGCGAGCCGACAGTGTGAAAGTCATCATACTCATTTATTCATCCATCATGCTCAACATTTTGCATCCATATTTTCTTCTGTCTTGCGTGTTGCTTTCATTCATTCACATTCATTGCAATATGGTTTTTCTTGGTCAACAAGCGGAATATACGGCTGGAAACTCAGAGAGACACATATATGACAGTTTTTTCTTGACCAACAAGTGGGATATGCGGCTGGAAACTCAGAGCGAACCATAAATGACAGTTTTTTCTTGACCAACAAGTGGGATATGCGGCTGGAAACTCAGAGAGACACATAAATGACAGTTTTTTCTTGGTCAACAAGCGAGATATGTGGCTGGAAACTCAGAGCGACACATAAGTGACAGTTGAATTAAAGGTCATTGCTCACGAAGATGCAGACCTTCATTAATGGATCATTGTGTAGAATAAAACAATGGAAATGGCAGGACAAAATTACTAACAGAATTATGGAAAGGTACCAAATACCAGTGGACAAAGAGATATAAAGAAGACGATGGTGCTGGCTCGGACACACACTGCGAAAATCAACTGAATGTTTTACGGGAGGGGTCCTTTTTTGGAATCATTAGGGGAAGAGACAGAGGTAGATCAACATATTCTTGGCGAAGACAGATAGAAGGAGAGATGAAGATGATGGGGCAAACATAGAGCTATATTAAAAGAATGTCAAGAAACAGAACGGCTTGGAAAGTGTTTGTTGAAGACCCATGCTCCACAGGGAGCTGAAAGGAAGAAAAAGTAAGGTCATGGCATAACAAATGAACAAGATCTTGATAAGACTTGTCTGCTGTGTCTGGAAACGGATGAATAAGTCTGACCAAATTAGTAGTGATAGAAGATGAAAGGAAAATATGGTACCAAACATGGCGTGCTAAAGAAAGGACAGCTATTATAACTATGCTACTGCAAACCACAGCACAATTTCAACAACATGATGCCAAACTGCAACACAACGAGTCCACGGAATATCAAAAGTCGACACAAAACATTTATGTCAACACAACGCCAAACTACAACACAACGTGTGTAAACATCAAAACTAGACACAAGACATGTATGTCCAGACGATGCCAAACTACAACACAACGTGTCTAAACACCAAAACTAGACACAAGACATGTATGTCAACACGATGCCAAACTACAACGCAACGTTTCTATGGAACAGCAAAACCAGGTACAAGACATGTATGTCCATATGATGCCAAACTACAAGGAGAATAATTATCGAAGGAACGCCATGAACAACAGAAATGTAAGATAACACATTGCCGTTGAAAGTGAAATGACTAATGATTTCTGGCACATAATTTTCAGAGTAACGGTAAAAAAATTACAAGACAAGAATTAATATATTTATGGACCATATACGGATTAAACAACAGAAGTGAGATGTAGAATAGTTCAGGCAAAAGTAGCTTTACAAAAAATGAGGAAGATACTGTTCAATCCATTTTTTATAATAGAATTAAGAAAAAGAGTTCTTAAATGTTATATAGAACCAGTCTTAACATATGGATGTGAATCATGGTCAATATGACAACAGAAAGAAAATCACTGGAGGCTGTAGAAATGTGATTGTACAGAAGAATGTTGAAAATACCATAGACAGTTAAGACGATCAATGAAAACGTTCCGAAAGAGGCCAAAGCAAAAATAGAGTTAATTTCCAATTAACAATCATCACTGTTTGACCAGGTAATGAGATGGTAACAGATGGAATATATTGTGACAACTGGGAAAATTGAGGGACGAAGAGATAGAGGGCAGCAAAGAGAAAAGATACCTGACAGATTAAGAGATTGGCTTTACAGAAGGTCAACAACATAAATGAATAATAACTGCCGAGATGGAAAGTTTGGAGAGATATGATTACCTACGCCAGCAGGCTTGGCACTTGATGATGATGATGATAATGAAATATTAAAACAAACAGCAAACAGTTAGATGACCGAGAGCTTTTCTACAAAATAAAAAAAAATAGAACAATTACCAAATAATGTCTTCAAGTGCACACGTCTTCTTTTTCTTCGTCTGCATACACCTCTAGTCATTTTGGTTATTTGGTTATGGAAGGCCCCGGTATCACTGCAAACGAATTAAAATCCATAATTTCTCAACCACCCGTGCCAGTGGAATCATCCAAATTAATATCTCATCTCCCAAACAAAGAAAGGTAGCGGTAGTCCCCATCGTAGAAGTCTCAGCACACGCCAAAAGACATAAGGCGAAACCGCGCAGAAAGTGAACACAGCCAACTGTTGCCTGTCATACGATATCATCATTCATCGTAAACAATTGGAATATCGAAACTTGATCAAAACGGATGAGACACACAGCTCATGGTGTGCACAGAGCACTTAACTCAGTAGCTCCTGCAACAAGCCGGACTTGGAATATGGTGGCAGTGGTGGGATATATTACTTATCAGGGCTATATTGTAATTTTACAGCAATCCTATGTTCCTTCAGGGTGTTTGTATATTTGACCTCTAGTTGTCAATATTAATAACTTGGAGGAAATCGTTCGTCAGCTCAAGGCCGGTGATATCTCGAAACAGCTTATCATGAAATGATGCGCACACAAAGGTCAGTGATACGAAGTGTACATTTATAGCAAATTTTCACGGCTAGTGCAACTTGATCTAATGTTATGTGGATTACATCTCGGTAATGGAGATGTTGTGGCCGCGATAGCTAAGTGGTTAGTGAACTGGACTACAAAGCACAAGGGGTAGGGTACGATCCCAACCGACGGCTTCCGGGTTCACCCAGCCTTAAATGGGTAGCGGATTATCTTTCTGGGAAAGTAAAGCAGCACGGGCGTAATACCGACCAAATTACCTCAAAAATCATGTACTGAAGGTCCGTAAAATATAGGGTCACTAACACCATATTTCCCGATACGCCACTTGGAGCGACGGGGGTACTTTACTTAATGGAGACGTTATCATGTACAAAATATATGCAAGGAGCGGAGGCAGATATATATATATATATATATATATATATATATATATATATATATATGCATGTATGTATGAATATACGAAAGTGGGTTAGCGTAATTCCCTTGATAAAGTCAATAAATCACGTGTTCCTTCCATATCTGACGGCTTTTGGGGTATATGTTTTTACGCTCTTATTATTTCCATGAACAACGGAAAATTGTATAGATGATGTGGTCAGTATCACGTCAAGCAGAAGCAGGGATGTGAGAACAAATATTTCTTGTACTTATTTTTGGACACTTGGTGAACAACAGAATTGATTCGATGCAACTTAAAAAAGTAAATTACCCCCGTCACGCCAAGTGGCGTATAGGGAATATGGTGTTGTTGACCATACATTTTACAGACCTTCGACACATGATTTTTGGGTAATGTGAACGGTATTATGCCCGTGCCGTTTTACTTTCCCAGAAAAAAATCCGGTACCCATTAAAGGCTGGGTGAACCGGAAGTCGTAGATAGGATCGAACCCTACCTCTTGTCCTTTGTAGTCCAGTTCACTAACCACTGAGTTATCGCGCTCACGATGCAAGGTGGACAGAAGATTTTGGAACATGATCGCCTACGCCGACCGGTGTTGGCACATAATGGTAATGATGACGATGAGGATGAACACCAGAACCATGTTTGTCTCCTCCCGACACCACCCCCCCCCCCACCCCCCCCCCACCCACCCCAAAAAAATATATATATATAAAATACAAATTAAAAAATGTGTGATTCATATACTTGCTAGAATTGTGAAATCTAAAACTCTTGAGTTCGTTTCAATACGTACGCTTAGGATTTTATGATTTAGCGGCAGTTCAAACCGTCAAGTAGACTTGACATCATCATCATCGAGTGCCTTCTCCGCAACGAAGGTTGGCTACCATGGATAGCCATTCTACTCTGTTTCTTGCTTTTATGGCGCAGGCTGACATAGATTGACTTGTCCATCTTTTGATGTCACTCGTCCATGTTAGTCTTGGTCTGCCTCTGCCTCTTTTACCTTGTATTTTTCCTTCCAATATTACTTTTAGTATGCTGTTGTGTCTTTTAACATGCCTCAAAAATTTCATTTGTCTTGTCTTAATTGTGTTCAGCAGTTCTCTTTTTATTTTCAGTTGTTTTAAAACTTCATCGTTTGTTATCTTTTGTTTCCATCCAATTCTACCTATTCTTCTATAAATCCACATTTCAAAGGCTTCAATTTTCTGTTCTGTTTTCTTGTCTAATGTCCATATTTCTGCACCATACAGGAATATTGAGAAGACGTAACATTTTGCTATTCTTTGTTTCAGCCCTGCTGATATTTGTTTTGTTGTTAGTATATTTTTCATGGCATTAAAATTACTTTTTGCCATACCTATTCTTTTGTTTATTTCAGTTTTGCATTTTCCATCATTGGTTATAGTATGTCCCAGGTAGTTGTAGCTCTGGACTGTCTCCAGATGTATTCCTTCAACTGTAATATTTAATTGTAGGTCTTGAGAATTTTCTTTGTTTATGATCATAGTTTTAGTCTTTTTGATATTTATTTCTAGTCCATATTTTTTGCTTGTTATGTTTATCACATTAAGCAATTGTAGGTTTTTAGGATTTTCTGCTAGTAGAACAGTATCATCAGCATATCTCAGGTTATTGATTATCTTTCCATTAATGTTTAGGCCTGGTATCTCTGAGATGTTTTTAAAGATTTGCTCAGTGTATAGATTGAACAAGCTTGGTGATAGGATGCATCCTTGTCTTACTCCTCTTTTTATGTCCATGGGTGTAGAGTTCTCCTTGTTATATCTTGTTATTGCTGCTTTGCTCCCAGTACAAATTACATATTAGTCGTATGTCTGCGTCATCTAGATTTATATCCTTTAGGCAGTCTATAAGTTGGTTATGGTAGTAATCTAACGAAAGCTTTGGTATAGTCTATAAAGCAGGCATATATTTGTTTGTTTACTTCTGTGTACTTTTCAATCAATGTTCTCATGCTGAATATAGCTTGTTTTGTACCACTGTTTTTCCTGAATCCAAATTGTTGCTCATCTAATTCAGTATTGATTTTATTTTGAATCCTTCCCTGTATAACTTTTAGTAAAATTTTTGTTACCTGGCTCATTAGGCTTATTGTTCTGAAATCACTGCATTCAACTGCACCGTTCTTTTTAGGCAATGCGATGAAAGTTGATGTTTTTAGATCGTTTGGTATGTACCCCTGGTCTAGACATTTTCAAATCAAAATCTTGACTTGTTTTGTTTTGGTTTTTACGCAACGTTATGAAAGGCAAATTCGAGATTATTTATTTTATTTATTTATTTATTCATAAAATATTTTATTTTTTATTTTACACTAATGAATCATTCCTGCGTTAAAAATGGTTAAAGCTATGTAAACTTGGATTACACACTAATCATAGCACCATGAACTTATTATAGACTATATTCTTCTCACTTGTGAAGTACCCCGTGCAATTTAAAAACCTCTATAACGCCTTATGCTAGACATTATGCACCACTTACTTCTCGTCATTATCAGGTTTTGAACAAACTAATATCACGTTTCGTGGGTAAGCGGTGCGCATTATAATTGCCCAGCAATATGGACGCAATTACCTCCCTCTCAAATATCTGTTCCTTGAGAGTTCAACAAACTTTTCAGGTTAGGATGGATGGCCAGACATACAGGCAGATAGATAAATAGACAGACAAATAGATAGATAGACAGAGACACATATAGACAGATATATATATAGATAGATAGTTGGATAGACAGACAGACAGACAGATACAGACAGACAGACAGATATATATATATATATATATATATATATAGATAAATAGACAGACAAATAGATAGATAGATAGAAAGATAGATAGATAGATAGATAGATAGATAGATAGATAGATAGATAGATAGATAGATAGATAGATAGATAGATAGATAGATAGATAGATATAGATAGATAGATAGATAGATAGATAGATAGATAGATAGATAGATAGATAGATAGATAGATAGATAGATAGATAGATAGATAGATAGATAGAAAGATAGATAGATAGATAGATAGATATATAGATAGATAGATAGATAGATAGATAGATAGATAGATAGATAGATAGATAGATAGATAGATAGATATATAGATAGATAGATAGATAGATAGATAGATAGATAGATAGATAGATAGATAGATAGATAGATAGATAGATAGATAGATAGATAGATAGATAGATAGATAGATAGATAGATAGATAGATAGATAGATAGATAGATAGATAGATAGATAGATAGACAGATAGACAGATAGACAGATAGACAGATAGACAGACAGATAGATAGATAGATAGACAGACAGACAGACAGATGCAGACAGACATACCGATATATATATATATATATATAGACAGACAGACAGATAGATATATAGATAGATAGATAGATAGATAGATATAGATAGATAGATAGATAGATAGATAGATAGATAGATAGATAGATAGATAGATAGATAGATAGATAGATAGATAGATAGATAGATAGATAGATAGATAGATGAGGAGGGATGGATGGTTAGATAGAGGGATTGGTTGATGGATAGACATTATTTTATTTCTTTGAAGTAAATAGATTTAAGTCTTTCAAATTGTTTTCAAATAATAAACTACTACCTCCAAAGAAACAAAAAAAAAATGGTCGTTTGGTATTAAGGATTAGCATACTTAATCTCAATTTTCTAAAATTGGCGTGTCACTAAGGCCGGAAGGAGCACGGACCGGTTGAACAGGAAAATCCCTTATTGCGATGTGATTCCTGGAATGAGAAATAAATTTCGACCCGTCAATCGCTAGAATGAAGCCCGATCACGTGACCTGAAAGCGTCAGAATAAAACTTGTTTCGCGTCCAATGTTTGCAGAACCGACGTCTCACAGGGACTCCGCGAAATAGTGCGGCAATGTCACATGACCGTTAAGAATTTAAAGTCAAAATTGTTAATATTTCAAGCCAAACTGGCATGCTGATTAATTTGGATGTAGACTGGAATAGGACGGAATTTTGAAGGTAGGTATGTGGTATGTGATTTCGGAAGTATTTGTATCTTGTGCATATGAGGTCTGTCTATCAGGTCAGGTAATTTTACCTGCTACTGTATGCAGTAAATAGTACAACCTGTGGCTGCCCTGCTGCCTTGCAGGTAAGCTCGGGAAAGTTAAAGGCTAAGAGAGGGTACCCCGAAGTAAAAAAAACCCACTGCCTTGTGGGTGAGACTGTTTAGTCAAAGGCTAGCGGAGCCAATCGTAAACAAACTGACGAAAGACAATAGAAAACCATCGTCGTAACTTCTTTGTACAATCATGAATCGCCACAACAATAGAAATAACTACAACAACGTTAAGGGGGATTCCAATGGAAAACCATCGTTCGGTAGGGGACATCATGTGCTGCAGGTGATACCCGATCATCATCAAGCTACTGTAAGCAAAATAAAGATACAACAAACTCTAAAGATAGGTACTTGGAATGTGAGAACACGCATGCAGAAGGGTAAACTAGAAAACATCATACAAGAAATGTAAAGAATGGGTTTTTCAATTACTGGGACTTTGTGAAATGAGATACACAGGATCAGAGGAGATGTATTCTGATGAACATAAAATAATCTATTCTGTAGGTACTGGACACCAAAGAGGAGTAGGTATCATCTTGGATGCAGAAAGAGCAAGAACAGTGAAAGGCTTTTACCCAGTATCTGACAGAGTTCTTTTAGTGAAATTGAATGGAAAGCCAATAGACATAAATCTTATACAAGTTTATGCAACGACTGTAGATAGTCTAGAGGAAACAATTGATAAATTTTACGACGAGTTAAATGAGGCAATTCATGAATGTAAACCACATGAAAACACCATAGTTCTAGGTGATTTTAACGCAAAAGTAGGAAAGGAAAGAGTTGAGAAAGCTGTTGATCATTATGGCTTAGGCGAGAGGATTGAAAGAGGTGAGAAACTTATTGACTGGGCAAGAACACACAACATGATGATAGGAAACACCTGGTTCAAGCAACATCCAAGACGTCTGTGGACATGAAAAAGCCCAGGGGACAACGCACGTAATCAAATTAATTATATAATGATAAGCAATAGATTTAGAAACAGTCTGGTGTGTGTGTGAAAACTAGACCAGGGGCAGATTGCAATAGTGATCATGTACCAGTTGTGGGAAAGCTTAGAGTAAAATTAAAAACAACAAAACGAGCCTCAGTTAACATCAAGTTAAATTTAGATTTACTAAAATCAGACAAGAAGCTGCAAGACAAATATCAAATCACAATTCAGAACTGGTACAATGCAATAGAGAAGATACAAAGCATTGATGAACAGTGGGAAATGCTAAAAGAAGCAATGCAACAAACATCAAAAGAGTTCACACCACCAATGAGGACAAATTCAAGAAAAATGGATGACAGATGACATTTTGCAGTTAATGGATACAAGAAGAAGAAATAAAGAAAATAAAGATGAGTATAAGACATTAAATAAAGAAATTGTAATCAAATGCAATGAAGCAAAATAAGCATTGCTAAAAGAGAGATGCAAAGAGAATGAAATGCAACAAAAAGGAGATGTTAAAGCTATATACAAACACATTTAAGAATTAACAGGAAGAAAAACGCAATCAAAAACTGGATGTTTAAGATCAAAGGAAAGAGAACTGTTGATTGATCAAGAAAACATAAGGGAACGATGGACAGAATACATTAAAGATCTTTATAATGATGAACGAACGGAAGTAAATATTAAGGTAGAGAAGGACCAGAAATACTCAGAGTAGAAGTGGAAGATGCCTTGCGCAATATGAAAGCAGGCAAAGCCCATGGACCAGATAATATAACTAAAGAAGAGATTGAAACCATTTGTCATTTTGGAATAGAAATAATAATAAAAATATTGAATGATATCTACAACAGCGGATATATACCAGACGACCTGCTCAAATCAATATTCATAGCCCTACCAAAGAAATCGGGTGCGATTGAATGTGATGATCATCGCAAAATAAGCCTTATGGGTCATATGACTAAGATATTACTAAGAATCATCATGCGAAGAGTGCGAAACAAAATCAGTCCAGAAATTAGCGATGAACAGTGTGGTTTTGTTGGAGGTAAAGGAACGAGCAATGCCATATACATCATAAGATCTTTAGGAGAAAGAACCATAGAGGTGAAAACAGATCTATACCTATGTTTCATAGATTATACCAAAGCATTTGACAAAGTAAAGCACCAAGAAATAATCAAAATTTTAGAAAGCATAAACGTAGACAGAAAAGATCTAAGATTAATAAATACATGTACTGGCAACAAACAGCGGCCATAAGAACTGGAAACCAATTGGGAATGTTTCCGCAAATAAAACAGGGTGTTAGACAAGGTTGTTTGCTGTCACCAGATTTGTTTAATATTTATAGTGAGATTATTTTAAGATTCATAAGGGGCATGCCTGGAATAACAATTGGAGGTCATAGTATAAATAATCTAAGGTATGGTGATGATACATTATTAATCGCTAAGAGTGAAAATGAGTTACATGAAATGTTGGACATTATAGTGAAAGAAAGCGAAAATAGAGGACTCAGCCTAAATAGCAAAAAAGACAGAAGTAATGGTAACAACAAAGAAAAAGACATCACCTCAGTGCAAAATAAAGACAAGTTTAACAATATTAAAACAGGTAAATGAATGTAAATATTTGGGAACTTTGTTAACCTGAGACAGAAGATAATACAAATGAGGTGAGATGCAGAATGGCTCAGGCAAAACACAGATTTCCAGAAAATGAGGAAGTTACTGTGCAATCCATTTTTGACAATAGAAACAAGAAAAAAGAGTTCTTAAATGTTATTTAACCAGTCTTAACAATATGGATGGGAAACATGGACATTAGAACAACAGACAAGAAAATCACTGGAGTCTGTAGAAATGTGGTCTTACAGAAGTATGTTGAGAATACCATGAACAGCTAAGAAGAGTAATGAAAAAATTCGGAAAGAGGTCAAAGCAAAAAGAGAGCTAATTTCCAATATTAGGAAGAAACAATCACCATTTTTGGCCATATAATGAGAAGAGAACAAGTGGAATATATTGTAACAACTGGAAAAATTGAGGGACGAAGAGACAGAGGGAAGCAAAGAGAGAAAACACTAGACAGCTTAAGAGAATGGCTTGGCAGAAGGTCAACAACAGAAATGATAAAGAACTGTCGAGATCGAAAGTTGTGGAGAGACATGATCACCTACGCCAATAGGCCCGGTACTTGATGATGATGACGATGTATAAGAGGTGGTGAGGTATAAGAGATAAGGGTTAGTATTGACATTTTAAAGTTAAATTGACATTAAACGACAACAAATAAAATGGTTTGCTCGTATGGAGAGTGGTGTCATATCATAGGCGCTTACACGAACACAGAAGGACGTTCGAGTTAACCCCTACTATGTTGGAGTGAGAACATCAGATAAGCTCTACATAAGTGCCAATAACGTGGGACTGGTTGGTCTCGAGGCAAGACGCCGGCCTCGAGACAGAGAAGTTGTGGGTTCAAATCCCGACTAGTTGGGAATTTTTATTTATGATTTCTCTCTGCGGCAACCACCCCTGGTCTTAGCAGCGAGGCCCGGCTTGAAACGTCAATTACTCATGGATGGAAAAAATATGCCGATGTTGGAGTTTTCTGCCTGTGCGGCGAGGGACTCTTGTGCACAAGGCTGCCAGGTAAAAATGGATTAACACGCAAAATTAAGTTCCTAGTCTCTAGGGACTTCGTTAGAGGTCAAAGCTGGCGAACGAAGGGGACAAAAAAGTGCCAATAATGGAGACTGTCAGAAATACAGGTGATCCAGAATTATGTGTTTCCTTCAACGTAATGGAGACTGTCAGAAATACAGGTGATCCAGAATCATGTGTTTCCTTCAACGTAATGGAGACTGTCAGAAATACAGGTGATCCAGAATTATGTGTTTCCTTCAACGTAATGGAGACTGTCAGAAATACAGGTGATCCAGAATTTTGTGTTTCCTTCAACGTAATGGAGACTGTCAGAAATACAGGTGATCCAGAATTATGTGTTTCCTTCAACGTAATGGAGACTGTCAGAAATACAGGTGATCCAGAATTATGTGTTTCCTTCAACGTAATGGAGACTGTCAGAAATACAGGTGATCCAGAATTTTGTGTTTCCTTCAACGTAATGGAGACTGTCAGAAATACAGGTGATCCAGAATTTTGTGTTTCCTTCAAAGTAATGGAGACTGTCAGAAATACAGGTGATCCAGAATTATGTGTTTCCTTCAACGTAATGGAGACTGTCAGAAATACAGGTGATCCAGAATTATGTGTTTCCTTCAACGTAATGGAGACTGTCAGAAATACAGGTGATCCAGAATTATGTGTTTCCTTCAACGTAATGGAGACTGTCAGAAATACAGGTGATCCAGAATTATGTGTTTCCTTCAACGTAATGGAGACTGTCAGAAATACAGGTGATCCAGAATTATGTGTTTCCTTCAACGTAATGGAGACTGTCAGAAATACAAGTGATCCAGAATTATGTGTTTCCTTCAACGTAATGGAGACTGTCAGAAATACAGGTGATCCAGAATTATGTTTTTCCTTCAACGTAATGGAGACAGTCAGAAATACAGGTGATCCAGAATTATGTGTTTCCTTCAACGTAATGGAGACTATCAGAAATACAGGTGATCCAGAATTATGTGTTTCCTTCAACGTAATGGAGACTGTCAGAAATACAGGTGATCCAGAATTATGTGTTTCCTTCAACGTAATGGAGACTGTCAGAAATACAGGTGATCCAGAATTATGTGTTTTCTTCAACGTCTGAAGTGGCAAAAAAGGAAAAGGAGATAGATGGACAGACAAACATATATATGATCTGCGATTATTACAAGAACAAATCGTTACGTTTTGATTGGTATTCCTAAAAGACTCAAATAACTTGTTCTTATGTTCTGATAGCCTTTTCCAACAAAATGGTTCGGAAACGTCCATGCTCATAATACTTCGACTACGCACTGGCCACAATAGAATGAGAAACCAGCCTATGCCACTGTACACGGGACAATATGACTACAAAACATGTTCTACAGGATTGCCCCCAGTACACAGACCTGAGAAGGGCAATGTGGTCCACACCCACCTCCCTGGATGAGAAACTATATGGGGCAATCGATTCACTTAAACAGACAGCTGACTTCATGAGAGAGTCTGGAATCCTACTCTGATTGAATCTTGATAGCAGAGAGAGAGAGAGAGAGAGAGAGAGAGAGAGAGAGAGAGAGAGAGAAATACAACAGGAGGAAGACATAACCATCATAATCCATTCCAATCCTCGAAATCCATGAAGCTAAGTGCACAAAAACCGAGCACAATAATGAGAGTACTTTTATTGAGTGTCTTCAGTTGCAAATGGAGTTTCCATTAGTGTTGCAATTAACTAGAGAATGGTTCCAAAACCAAGTCCAATTAAAAGACTTAAATGACAGCCTGGGGAATCAAATTGTAATAAAAGTCATTATTTGAGTGAATCATTTCAAGGAATTTTTTTTTTACAACACTCGGGAAAAAAAATCACAAATAATCAACAGAAAAAAAACAAAACAAAGAACAATATACAGCCCGGAAAAGGATCGAACTCGTATTACTCGACACAGCGCCTTGCCACAAGAAACAAACGCTATAGCGGACATATTTTCCTATTTAGACAAGTATGTCACGAATAGGGTAGGGCTGATAATGCTGTTTCGTTTTTATTTTAGACCAACGAAAGAAACCACCACAATTAACATAGAACTCGGTCTCTACATCTAATGAGTTCAACCTCTGGACATTAGCTGTGTATATGTTTATTCATTTTCGTTTGTTAAAGTCCTGATGGCAAAGTAGGTAGTACACTCTTATGCTTACTAGGTGGCCATCTCCCAATAAATCGTCTACACAACTATCCATTAATATTGTGGCCCAGTTCCTTGCAGCCGCTATGTTTGTAATACATGTCCCTATGTGTTTGAGAATAACCCGGTTAGTTTCTCAATCATGTTTTTTTTTTATATACTAAAGTGGGTTTCACGTACAGTCATATACGTGATCTTATATCAAAGATGCCATTAAGTCTATGTTGTTGAAACAGACGTTTCTGTTATCGCATCTTTGAACACTTCCACAAAAAATTGTATGATGCCACTTCTGTGGCAGTCTAATTCAATATTTCTGACCTTATGGTCCTGAAAACATGATTACTGATATTATTTCACTCTCCTTGGAGAACCATATGATGCTCGCCACTGAGAACCGCCTTATATTTCATTTTGAAACCCCTGAGGGATTAATTCTTTTATTATTTTCATTAATGATACTTCCCACTTCCTTCTAAGTAATTCTTGTATACTTTTCATGTCCGTTTTCTATATATAACTTAATAAATTTCATTGATCTAGTCATCGTATTTAACATTTTCGTTTCGTTGTGAGTGTAGTTACATATTTATACGTCTACCCGCTATAATTTTCTATCGTTTTTCCTGTCAGGAGATTTTGAGATTTTTGTTTTGTTTGTTTGTGTTGTGGTTGTTCCTCAAGGACAATGTTTTAGAGTGGAATCATCGATTCTGTGTCTCGTCTTATTTGCAAAGATGAAATAGTTTATAACAGGTCATTACTTATTTTTATTTATTTATTTAGAAGCAGACTCAGAAATGATAATATCGGGAAATTGTTGTGGTTATATGCCTTCAATAAACGTCGCAAGAATACCAGACCCAAGGCCGACCACGAAAATTGATGGATTGACGGTATATTACAAACAATAGGAAGTATAACAGCAGCAGAGGCAAAGAGCAGAGTAAACAAAACGCAAATTATATCTCCCCTTGATGCTGAAAGGCTAATGAGAAAGGAAAGAAGAAGTTGTGGTTATGCCACTGCCAGGTGACATTAAGTTACAATAGATTAACTAATGAACTAGGAAAGTTGGAATACCCAAACAGTTCTGCAGAAAAACGGTGGGGACAGAAGCAAAGGCTGAAGGGTGAAAGTGAGCTCATTTGGAGAAGATATAACAGAGTCCAGTCCGTTGTTACATTATGGTTGCAGTCCTTTGCCTCACTGAAAGCTGCGATGAGCAAGTCTTGTAAAGTCAGCCAGGTTAAATGATTTGGGAATGTTCCACGCGAGACAGCATCTACCAGAGATGAACGCTCTGAAGGTATAAGAAAAAGGAAAAACAGCAGACCTAGAAGACAATAGATTAAGTAATAGAGGAAACGACGATGTCCCTCTTCATCATGAGATACTAATAAACACTTACATTTTGTATTTTTCTCTCGGCGTTAAAAACAACAGAGATGGAATAAAGAAAAGTACGGGTATGAAATAGCAAAACGTTTCACTACCATTCGAGTGTACAAAGCATGCGGCCTTTATTCTCGTGTCTTCAGTAAACCTTCTGGCAGTTCCAAGAAATGAGATGGGACGTAAACGAATCCTTCCTTACACATGCGAAAGCACTAAAGATGGCTTTGGCTCAGATGTACGAGCTTCGCAACCAGTTTTTCAATTTCACTGTGATCGAATTACTAGTCATGTCGAAGGCGGGCCTTTACAAAATGAGATCGTGTTAACGTAGAGCAGGTTAAAGAACTTGCAATAGTTGAGAAAAAAAATAGATAAATGTGTATGCCCAAGATAAACTTTACAAATGAAATTTTCAGCCTTCATTAAAATGAGTTTAACTCAACCTTTCTTTTATTAGTTCAGCGATCCTTGTGGATGTTGCAGAGTGGAGATCACAGTCTATTATGATATCTTCTCTGCGTTAGCAGGCACGGGAACCACCAGTAATGCACATTTTAGAACAGCATTTGTCATAACCCTATATCGTCATACAAATTTTAAAAAAGTAAAGAGCCCCGTCACGCCAAGTGGCGTATGGGGTATATGGTGTTAGTGATCATAATTTTTACAGACCTTCATCACAGATTTTTAAGGTAATGTGGTCGGTATTACACCCGTGCCGCTTCACTTTCCCAGAAAAAAAAATCTGGTACCCATTTAAGGCTGGGTGAACCCGGAAGCCCTCAGTTGGGATCGAACCCTACCCCTTGTCCTTTGTAGTCCAGTTCACTAACCACTGAGCTATCGCGGCTCCCTCCTATATCGTTATGATCTACATTAATTACAGTGTCTGCTGACGTATTTTTACATAACTTTCCACAACTTTCTGTCGCAATAGGGATCAGTTAATTCAGTTTTTGGCTTCCTACCAAATCTATTTCTTCAACTGTCTGCTATTTATTCTTCCGTCTTTTTTCGAACACTTCCTCTGTCCATTTTTTCCCACTTGGTTTGTTTGTTTGTTTGTTTGTTTGTGTTGTGGTCGTTCCTCACGGACGATGTTTTAGAATCATCGACACACATCTTCACTTGGCCCTTTCTCATCACATGGACACAAATAAAGATTGTTTCCTACTGATGATGATATTGTGTGTGTGCTTAAGTATTTGAATATTTGTAACGAGCATAAATAATATGTAAACCAGATTGTAGTATTATCTCTTAATATCTTAAAATGACCGATGAGCTGTTTACTTTGAGCTACATTATCCTTACCCTAATACAGTAATTCCCCCTTTTATCTAGAGTATATACCTACAACACAGAAGGTTTACACTAGCTTAGATCGATCATTAGCACAGTAGCATGTTTCAGAAACAAATGCATTATTTTCGTTCTATCCATACATTTCAACGACATTTTAATGCGAAGACCCCATGAATCTCATGGATTTAAAGTTATAATCTTGATATCAGCGCTTTTAGCTTATGACAGAAGAATCAACGATCTTTGTTAAAAGTAATGAACATACCGTTATTTTTTAATTTTTATTTTATAGCGGTTAAACATTTTCTGCTTCACTTCGTGGCTTCAGACCAACAAAACCATAGGTCCAAGTTTGTGCAGTGCAGTATCAACAAACCTTCTCCTTCCAGGGTTAGATTGCCACTTTCATATGGAAAAACAGCCACGATGATGGTTTAAAACACTCCCATGAGCCGACATTCCTGAAATATAAAACAAGATGTACTCCTGACTTTTGGTTAAAGAATGAAAGGCATCAAGGAGAGATAATTAAACTTCTCATTAAAAAACATGTAGGAGGCCACGGCAAAATAAGATTAGATACAATGGAAGATAGCTGGGTTGTTTCAGCTTTGAGAACAAGATAGAACTGAACAAAGAACCAGCTTGCCTAATAATTTCACACGATCCACAGAGGAGGAGAGAAAAGGGAAGGTCAAACTCTTCTTGGAAAAGACAGGTGGAACCAGAGATGAAGAGGATTGGAAAGACATGGAGTGATCTTAAGAGAATGGTAAGAAACAGGACTGCTTTGGAAAGTTTTTGATGAAGATTATGCACCACAAGGAGCTGAAAGGAAGATTAAATAAAAGCTTTATACAGGGTAAAGTACCAGCCAAAATAAGACAAGACAGACAAAGGAAGAGGTGATAAGACAGCATGAGAGAACAGACAGGATTAACTGTTGTCACTTTTAAAAAGGTATCTCTTAAACGTAACAAAGAGAATGGCTGAATGCGGCAGTCTTCACTATGGATCGGGCGGACATCATCAGCGCCCTCCGAGAAGTGGGAAGAGAACAGGACTTCGACAACCACAAATCCACGCCACTCCTTGGGATGAAAGAGATGGGAGTTAAGATGGGAGTTAAGAAGGGAGTTAAGATGGGCACAGCCATGAGACACTTAGTGGCCGTGTAAGAAGAATTATCAACCAACACAGAACTGGAGTCGTCAGTCGCTGGACACTGAGGGAATTGCTGAGGAGGGGATCTGAGCATCTATGGACATGTTCGGGTGCAATGATGATGAACCGCAAATAACTCAATAACTCAATCTCTTAAACGTGAAATTTAGAAGGAAATTGCATAGGCATACATTGTCAATGACTTTTGCAACCATCGTCAAAGTTACGTGACTGACCATGATGATGATGATGATGATGATGGAAACAATGAACGCATTTCTTTTGTTATTTATTTTTCTTGTCTATTTTATCATCTTATCGTAAAAAAAAAAAGCATAGAGAAATTGGTTAAGGTGGGTAAAATAAGTAGTAATATTATTAAGTTGACTTCACTTACTTTGCTTTCAATGATCCTGAAAGCAAAGTAGCCTTTAAGTACCGAGGGGAAATTGAGTGTTTGGGGCAATGCACTTTAGCATTCTTCCCGCACGGTGCAATTTCATTAATCTATCACAGTCTAGGTCAACGTTTTCCAATTTTCCCCTTTTGATTCTGAATGCCAAAGTTGACGATTAGGAAACAAATGAAAAATGTTTTCCAGAAGTCTCCGACACTTATGTCGAGTTTTTCTATTAAAGTATTTTTGAAATATTTTTTTTTACATCAAGAAAGGAAGGAGAAATTGGGATGGAAGTTTAGAGAAACAGCAATAAAATTAACGAAATTGGAAATGAGACTGAAAGGGACCGAGAAGACCTTCAGCAAGAACAATTATTTTCTAAAAAATGGTATTAGCATGTTTTCCTTTATAAAATGTTACAAAAAGGACGAATGCGAACATGATTAATTTTATATTTGTGACGACACAAAGACGACACAAAGATGACACAAAGACGACACAAAGACGACACAAAGACGACACAAAGATGACACAAAGACGACACAAAGACGACACAAAGACGACACAAAGATGACACAAAGACGACACAAAGATGACACAAAGACGACACAAAGACGGCACAAAGACGGCACAAAGACGACACAAAGACGACACAAAGACGACACAAAGACGACACAAAGACGACACAAAGACGACACATAGACGGCACAAAGACGGCACAAAGACGGCACAAAGACGACACAAAGACGACACAAAGACGACACAAAGACGACACAAAGAGCACGTAGGCTCTCAATGTTATGCGATGTTTGCTTTTAAATGTCAGACTTTTGTACAGGCTCTGCATTGTTTGTCGTCACACGTTCATGTTCTGGGAGAATGACCCAAACCTGTAGTTGATGCCCGTTCTTGCTTGCTGTCTCAGTATTCATTTTAGAGTAAAATTTAGTAACAAAATGTACTGAAGCTGAAATATAAAATGAATCAAATGGAATCAGTACGAAGACTTGTTCTGGTCGTACATTGGTTTTACCAATTGGTGTATCATTGAATACTGTAAAACTGTAAAATACCCTCATCCTTTTCTCATACCGAAACAATATGGTTGTTGGGTCACAACTTCATCAATATTCTCCTTTGATTTCTATCTTCTGTCACTTTTTAGGGCTTTGCGAAGTTAAGACCTGTCCATTCTTTGATGTCATCTTACTATCCTTTTCTGTGCCTACGTCTCCTTCTTGATTGTAAAAAAAAAAAATACATAAATCAGCATGAAGCAGCTGAACTAATAGAAAGAGTAGACAAGCTATTACGTTTTGGCAAACGTTGTCACCAAGTATAATACTTTAACTGTGGTTCTTGGTTATGGAAGGCCCCGGTATCACTGCAAACGAATTAAAATCCTAAATTGTTCAACCGCCCATGCCAGCGTAATCATCCCAATTAATATCTCATCTCCCAAACAAAGAAAGGTAACTGTAGTCCCCATCGTAGCATTCTCAGCACACGCCAAAAGACATAAGGCGAAACCGCACAAAAAGTGAACACAGCCAACTGTTCCCTGCCATACGATATCATCATTCATCGCAAACATTTGGAATATCGAAGCATGATCAAAACGGATGAGACACACAGCTCACGGTGTGTAGACAGCACTTAACTCAATAGCTCCTGCAACAAGCCGGACTTGGAATATGAGTAAACTGCAACTAAACAGTGAAATTCAAACTCGAAAACAAAACACTAATCTATAAAATGGCAGAAAAAAACACTGGCCAGGATTTACGTAGGTGTAGTTATGTGACTAATGATTTTGATGTTTGCTCTCTATACACATCTGTACCTCACAAAGCTGGCCTTCTGGAACAACCAACACTAGATCCGCACATCTGCCGTTGTTCGTCTGACTGAACTAATCGTAACCCTCAACTCATTTGAATTCGTCTATATATTCTAGAAACAGACTAGTGGGGTTATTATGTACACCAATATTGGCCCCAGCTATGCCTGTCTATTCATGGGTTACCTAGCACACCACATTGTTTCCTCCTTTAACGGCCACCTTCGCCTCATTTATTACCGACACATTGACCACGGTTTCGGTGTGTCTAATCTTTCAGAACTTACTTGATCAAGTTTCTGGACTTTGTAGACTCATTTTCTCCCCCATTTGGATTTCCTTCTCTATCTTTACCTTCTTGTCACCTTTTAAGACATCTCGGCCTCTCTTCACCCATCAGGTTTACACACCTCCATATTTTATAAACCTACTGATGCCAACTCCTATCTCCTCTATTCCTCCCGCACCTTTCCACATGTCCTAAATCTATATATTTTTATTAAGCCCTACGCCTCAGACGCCTCTTGACCAAGACGATTAATTTCTCCATCAGGTCTAACTTAAGTTGGAATTATTTCGTCTTCGTCTTAACCTTGAATCTGTTCTGCAATCTGGTCTCCAAAAAATTCCCCCTTTTCCCCACACCTTAGCTTTTACCCGTACCACCCGCCCTCATTTGAACATAGTTGTTTCCGCCCTTACCCATAACCCTCACAAACTAGCTGCACTCTTGATCCTGAAATGACACCTACCTATCCTCCACTCTGATCCTACCACTCGTCTTCTATTCTCTGACGCACCATTGGTGGCGTTTAAACTCGATAAGAACCTTCGGGACATTTTGATTAAGAATCGCCTTTGTAACCTTGACCAGAACATGTTGGGTACATCCAACTGCAACAGATCTTGAAGTAGTGCCCTTTCGCTCTGCAGACTCACGAAGTAATGTTCCTGAATAGCCCCTCTAATATCCATGGGGGTTTCACGTGAAAATCCCAGAATCCTATATACAACATCATCTGCAAACCTGTCTCAAAACATATATTGGCCAAACATGCAGACGCCTTGGGAATGCGGTTCGTGAACACTTGTATAACATCGAACGCAATTCTGGCACTCCTGTCGCCTCCAATTTCAGATTTCCAGACCATAATACCTCTGACGACTAACGATACTGGTATCATCCGTTCTTTCTCTCGTACCCACCATCCGTATTTTTGGAGAACCGACTCAAAGCCTGTTTTGACACTCTAAATCCGAGAGCTTTCAACTCTTTTCACTCTTTTCTTTAATCATTGGTCTCCTTTCCTTTTATCTTATGTGTCATATCCCTATTCCTTGCTGCTTTGTTTTGAGTACCCTCCCTGCCCTTCTTCCTCCTTGCCACTTCTATCTTTTGGCGGTTTTCCTCTTTTTCACTCTTTCCAAGTATCCTATGGTCACCTCCTTTCATCCTTCCTCATAAAACCTTTATAATTTGTTTTTGCATGTTAACTATTTCTCATCTAATTAAATCTTACATGTCCTATTGTCTATAACATAAGCGATACGTTCTTAAACCTGGCGACAGTTTATTTCCGCCATTTTTCAGATCAGTGTTTTGTTTTCGCGCTTCCAATTCTTGGTTTAATTTTAATACTTTGTGTATTAACTCTTTCGGTACGGTAGCTTTTTATCGACGCAACGGAAGAGATTTCAGAGACAAAATTGTTCATGGTTTTAAGAATCAATCTACATATCTATTTTTATCTAACATATAACATATTATATATGAATGTTTAGATAATTGAACAAGGTATAAGATTTCACCAATATCCAGCTGATACAAGACATGTAAAAAGAATATGGTTTGATGGCGTTCTTCTTCTTCTTCTTCTTTTCTCTTTTCACTGATACCTAAAAGGTGTCGTGGTTTATATCATTTGTCGTTCTTGAGCTGCTCGAACTGTCTGAATTAGTTATTTATGTTTGTTGTTACATGTCTCTGTCACTGCATTTATCAATCTTCTTCTGGGTCTTCCTCTTGGTCTTTTTCCATGCATGCTCGAGAAGAACGCCCGTGATGGTGATTGGTAAGGATTCATTCTGACCAGGTGGCCAAACCAATTACGTTTTTGTTGTTCTATTCAAATTCACCGTGACGCACTATGCGGCGAAACGTACGCGGCAGGAATCGCATGGGCGCACAGTGCGGCGAACGTACAAAAAGAGTTTAACCTTGTGAGGACTTTTTTTGAAATATTGTAATTTGTCTTGTCGTTCTATTAGTTCAGCTGCTACATACCATTGTATATTTATTGCACATGTTCCCTGCAGATATACTCGCGGCCCACACACAGCATTTAATATTTTATTAAATAAACATGTGTGCTTATCTCCTTCCCGCTCATTTGAAAGCTTCCTGTAGAATGGTCTTTCCCAGTCCAGACGATCCAGACACTTGGTGAAACCATTTGATTTTGCGCTTTCATAATAATCACAATATCGTCATGTCTCCGATTTCTTGTTTTATCCTTTTGTAATTGTGTTACAGAAGAATATTGAGAATACCGTGGACAGCTAAGAAGAGTAATGAAGAGGCTCTGAGAGAGGTCAAAGCAAAAAGAGAGCTAATTTCCAATGTTAGGAAGAGACAATCATCATTTTTTGGCCATGTAATGGGAAGAGAACAACTTGAATATATTGTAACAACTGGAAAAATTGAGGGACGAAGAGATAGAGGGAAGCAAAGAGAAAAAATAACAGACAGCTTAAGAGAATGGCTTGGCAGAAGGTCAACAACAGAAATGATAAATAGCTGCCGAGATCGAAAGTTGTGGAGAGACATGATCACCTACGCCACTAGGCCCGGTACTTGATGATGATGATGAAATGTGTGCATTCGTGATACGATCCGAATGGGAGAGTCCCAAGCTCTTAGTATAGCAATTCATCATCAACGCATATACTTCACAGCCATCATTCTAATTATGTGTCTATTTGTAAATTGAATTGATATCTTGGACACGATATAGAACCACAACCACCAACGACAGAAAAAATGACGCAAACGTAGTTTTAAAAATGAGGATCGTAAAAGCATTTTAGAAAAAAAAAGAAAAAAAAAACCCGTAACGCCACCTAGTGTTTAGGGAATATGATGCTAGTGTCAATATTTTTAAAACCGACATTCGGCACCTTTATTGTGGGTTACTGTGGTCAGTATTATAGTCCGTTTCATAACTTGTGCCCAACTTTTAAAATCGATATCTTTTTAACCGCTTTTTGTAAGTTCTTCAATATTTGCATGTAAAGTTATAATGATTAGAACCCAACAGGGAATTAATTTCATTAAAAAAAAAACATTTGGTTATTATTGTTGCTTATTTGATTTATATAAATTTATAACGACCCATTGATGTAGAAAAAACTTAATGTTTACAGTACTTTAAGTTAAAAATAGCGAGTAAAAATCCATACACGGTCAAATTGACGTGTTTGCACGCTTTCAACGTGGGTTTTCTGACACAATTAGACACTTTTAAAAAACGCGAGACATTGTGTGTTCCATTTCTGTTCATTCAGCGGCGCAGACGTGGAACGATAACATTTATCATGAGTCTTAAAATGAAATTCTGCAGTTTACAAAACATCGCAATAAAAATGTATGACTATTTTTGCAAAGAGGCTAAACGAGGAAGATTATTTCATTCTTTAGAAAACCATGAGAATAGGACAAGACACATTTTGGATTTATCTAAACGGTCATTTAATCGCTGGATTCAAGCACGTGACCGTCAATGTTCCAAATATACAAAATCACAAGGAAGAGCAAAAATGTTGGATAATTTCGACAGTGAACTTATTAGAAGTGAAATTCGCAAAATGTTGGGTATGAATGAAACTGTTACAATAAGAAAATTAAAAGTATCGCTGAAAAAGAACAACAGTATTGAAATATCAAAGTCTACATTATGGAGGAATGTGAGAGCTGCAGGCTTTACATTTAGAAAGTATTCCAATGGACGAAACATCATCTGTGAGAAGCCACATATAGTAGTCATGAGAAGCAAGTACTTACATGAAGTAAAAGAGGTGCGCAAGCAAGGTTATGATATTGTGTACTTGGATGAAACATGGATCAATGCTCACCACACTAACCAAAGGGAATGGCAGTCATCAGATGGAAAGATTAAGAGATTAATACCTAGCAGCAAAGGACAGCGCTTGATAATTGCTCATGCAGGTAGTCGACAACATGGACTAATACAGAATGCAGAGCTCATTTTTCTTTCAAAATCCATAGACAATCGGGATTATCACTCTGAGATGAATGGTCACATATTTAGACATTGGATTGAAAATTCTGTTCTCCCATCACTAGATCGACCATCTTGCCTAATAATGGACAATGCAGCGTACCACAACATTGTTGCACTTGAAGATAAAGTCCCGACGTCATCCAGTACAAAAGATGCTATTAAGATATGGCTCACAAAGGAGCACATACAATTTAATAACATGTACTTAAAACCTGAATTACTATATCCAGTAAAGCAAAAACAGAGGACAAAGATTTTTCAAATAGATAAGATTATCCAAGAGCACGGTCATATAAGTTTGAGGCTGCCACCTTACCATGCTCATTTAAATCCAATAGAACTAATCTGGGCAAAATTAAAAGTACAAGTGGCAGATGAAAATACAACATTCAAAATATGCGATGTAAAGACTCTTGCTAATCTCGCTTTATTAAATATAGACAAAGATTATTGGGCTAAATGTGAAGACCACGTCTTAAAACAGGAAGAGGAATATTGGAAAAATGATGGTTTGTGGAATGTTCAACCCCAAACAGTTATTAATCTTTTAGACTCGTCTGATTCAGAATGAAAGTATATAGCCCCCACAATGTTGGCCCCTATATTACCTTAAATTAGTTCAACAAACGGTCCTTTTCAGGACCACACAACTATGAAAATTGGACATACAGGTATACCTTGATATTATCGTCCGTCCTCGAACTGAGCAGACAATAATTCTCCTGGTGTTTTGTCTTATCCAGTTATTTCCCCATTACGGTCAAGCCTTTACCTAGTGAAAATTAATCATAGACCAGCAACTACGGTAATTTCTATTCTTTAGGGCTTCACAATTTACAATTTTGACAAACATCAAAGAAATTCGCCGCTCTAAGAAAAATTTCAACAGTTTTTAACAAACGGTTAGAGAGTAATAGCGTTTTGAAGTTGGGCACATGATTTGAAACGAACTATAAGCCTGTGCTGCTTTTCTTTGACAGAAAAAAATTCCGGTACACATTTACGGTTGGATGAGCCTGGAAATGCTTATGAAGAATGCTCTGTCTACAATGGAATGAATTCAAAACTAATATTGAAATAAGAGAAATGGTCATGCAACCAAAGGTCTCATCTACAGTTAGGAAGAGAAAGTGGACATATGTCGGACATGTGTTGAGATGAGATAACAAGAGAATTCTAAAACAGGCTCTTCTATGGGTAACATCAGGATACAGAAAATGAGGAAAACCTAAAGAGATACTAAAAGAACACTTATAAGAGAAGCAAAGATGACAGGCACAGACTTACGAGATAAGATCAAACATCAGAATAGAGATGGGTTGCGAAAAAAGCACTACAAGCCCTTTTCGACTTCTAACGGTCAAGATCGAGAATAAAAAACCCAGTGATCACGATCGAACTCAACATTAATAAGTTCACTGAGTCATCGCGGTTCCTCAAAAAAAAAAAAAATATATATTTTTAATTACCTGAAATATGTACTTAGATCAAAGCAAATAGCACATAATCGTACTATATCAGCAATAGCAGGGTCGGCGCACCATCAGCTGACCAAGACCTAGCAGTTGTCCATCCTCATGGTCTCCCCTGGTAGCAGTCTGCGTCAAATCAGGCTGACTAAAAGAAGCTATGATCGCCGTGTTCCCTGTAGTGGTGGTTGTTGCTGATATAGAAGACCCAGTATTGCAGTACCTCTGGGCTGAACTAGTAGTTTCCCAGCATACCCTGGGATAGACGAACTCCAACATCTCCAGTAAGAGCCGAGAATGCCAAGAAAGCCATTACGACCCGCCACATCAATGAGTCAAAGGGCACCCTGCCCGCATCAACTCGTGGCATTCCGTCAAATAAAAAAAAAATGGGGGCTTCTTCTGATGATCAGATTGTATGATGTTGTGAAGGTCTAAATAATGAGTTTCCTGTTACTGAAGCAGATGAAAATTAAGAAAGAACTATTTAATACAATTTGAACGTGACATGAATTTGAACGGGAGCGGTGCATGGTCGTGGATGAGGGAGAGCTAATGTAGACCACACCCACCTCACTGGAAGAGAAACTATACGGGGCAACCGAATCACTTAAACAGACAGCTGCCTTCATGAAAGAGTCCGGAATCCTACTCTGACACTCATGAAAGCAGAAGAAAAGAAGAACGGGAGGTGTGCATAGCCGTGAGGCTAAATCCAATGTTTTTCTGACTTAAAAGCCGGCGTACGGTGTTCGAAACCCGCGACAGACAAATTATTTTTTCTATCGGGGGTGAAATAAAAATCCTGAGTCTCACGCGTCGTGGCGACTGTTTTGACCAAGCGGCCTTTATCCCTCTTGTTCTATCGTGAGCCCCCCGACATTCACCAGCAATGGTTATATGTGTATTTATATCTGTTTGGAACGGGACAAAATAATTGTTGTATTTTAGACACAAAAAGACACACACACACACACACACACACACACACACACACACACACACACACACACACACACACACACACACACACACACACACCACACACACACACACACACACACACACACACACACACACACACACACACACACACCACACACACACACACACAACACACACACACACACACACACACACACACACACACACACACAAACTACCGGAAGTCTTCTTCTTTTAACTCTTTCCATACCGATGCTTTTTATCAATGCAACGGAGATGATTTCAGAGACAACATTTTTCATGGTTTTAAATATTAATCTACATGTTTTTATTTTTCTGACACTTAACATATTATATATATGGAATTTTAGATAATTGAATAAGGAATTAGATTTCACCATTTCTAGGATGATACAAGACATGTAAACAGAATATGGTTTGATGACGGCTCACACTAATCAAATTGAGAGTGACGCTCGGAAGGTGTTAAAGAGGAAATACAATATAAACGTGGTGGAGGAGGGCAAAGACTAATGTGGATTGACAATATCAAGAGATGGGCAGGAGAAGCTATGACATTGTGTGCGATCAAGGCAAGAGATAAACTGAAATAGCACTACATTTCAGCCATTATCGATGTGGAGATGTTACAAAATAATGAAATCCCACTTCATGTAAACAATATTTAACTTGATAATCATATCTCTTTGCGAAGACACGGGTGTTGCTTCATCTACTGAATTTAGATGCTTCATGTGAATAATACATAGCTAACCGTTAACCCCCGCGTATCCTCGCTACAGAGCTCGTTATTTGGGCTGAGATCCGTCTGTGGTATCAGCAATGAGATCTAAAGCGCATGATCCAAGTAATATAACGAGAGTAAAAAAAAACAACGTAAAGTAACCCCGTCACGCCAAATGACGTATAGGGAATATGATGTTAGTGACCATAAATGTTACAGACCTTCAGCACATGATTTCTGGGGTAATGTGGTCGGTATTACGCCCGTGCCGCTTTACCTTCCCAGAAAAAAAATCCGATACCCAATAAAGGCTGGGTGAACAGGAGCCGTCGGTTGGGATCGAACCCTACCTCTTTATCTTTGTAGCCCAGTTCACTAACCACTGATCTATCGCTGCTCCATATAACGAGAGTGCTAAAATAAAAATATAATAAGCGGGCACATTATTAAATTCACTAAAAGAGCTTGACAAATAAAGCGTAAATGACAAACTGTCGAGTGTTTTCATCAAAGGCCAGACACACTAATCTGTGATGAATAAACCATATGTATCATAAAGCTATATAATTCACAATCCGTGATTTGGCTCATTATTCAGTCTACTCCTGGAATTACAAGGCGTCTGTTATCGATCGTTGCAGATATTATTACTGTAATCATCCTGCTGCAAGTCGACTAAATTCGATGATCATGAACGGAATACAAGTAACAGATATGGGTGTTTACAGCTTGCGTGGAACACAACCTCTGGAGTACAAACGGTAGTAACTGGTCGATAGAGAACAAGAGATGGAGTTCCCGTATCCGACCCAGCGATTGGCTTCTATAGTAAACAAATGAAGAATGACCTCCGTCACGACTTGTTGTGTGTAGAGAATATAGAGTTGAGGACTTGGGGGACGGGGTGGGGAGGGGGATGTAAAGGCATAAAAATACGAAGCTGATGTAAGCAAGTTAAAGAAAGAACAAGAAAGCAGACATAAATAAAAGCAAAACAAGAAGTAATAAAGCCAAGACACAGGAAGCTTACACAGAGGTGAACAAAGAAGTGAGAAGATGCATTAAAAGGGATAAGAGGAAATATATAGATGAACTAGCTAAAGAGGCAGAAGAAGCAGCAAATAAAGGGAATATGAAAGAACTGTACAACAGCACAAAGAAATTAAGTGGAAAATACAAACAGATCAACGCCTTTATCAAAGACAAGAAAGGAAATCTGCTTAGTAATATAAGGGAACAAATGGAGAGATGGAAAGAACACTTTGAAGAACTTTTGAACAGACCCGGCTCAAATAATCCTCCAGATATACTACCAGCAGAAGAGGAGTTACACGTTAACTGCGGAAACCAAGCAAAGAAGAAATAATGAAAGCCATCAAACTATTAAAAGATGGTAAAGCCACAGGACCAGATGAAATTCCTTCGGAAGCCATCAAAGCAGATATTAACACCTCTACCATGATGTTACAGGATCTATTGGATAAAATTTGGGAGAGGGAAGAAATACCTAAAGACTGGAGAGAAGGTTATATGATCAAACTACCAAAGAAAGGAAGTTTACAGGAGTGCACAAATTATAGGGGAATCATGCTACTATCAGTGCCAGGAAAAATATTAGGCAGAATCATTCTGGCGAGACTAAAAGAGGCTATAGAGAAACACTTGAGAGATGAACAAGCAGGTTTTAGGAAGAACAGATCATGTGCTGATCAAATAACTACCCTACGTATAATAGTTGAACAAAGTTTAGAACTAAAATCCCCACTATATATTGGATTCATAGATTACGAAAAGGCATTTGATAGTTTAGACAGAAGAATGCTTTGGAAGTTGCTGAGTCATTACGGAATCCCCATAAAGTTTATTAACCTGATAAAAACAATGTATGAAGGAACAAAATGTAGTGTGGTGCATGAAGGACAGCTTACAGAAGCATTTGAAATAAAAACAGGAGTAAGGCAAGGATGCCTCCTGTCTCCATTTCTCTTTCTACTGGCCATAGATTGGATTATGAAAATAACTCAAAACAACAGAAATGGGATCCAGTGGTCACTGACCAAACAACTTGATGATTTAGACTTTGCTGATGGCATAGCTCTCCTATCACACAGCCATCAACAGATGCAGGATAAAATGAGTATATTAGATGAGAGATCACAACAGCTAGGACTAAAGATTAATAGAGATAAGACCAACATTATGAGAATTAATGCAGTTGGCAATAACCATATAAAACTAGGAGAAATACCTCTACTAGACGTACAATCTTATATATATCTGGGCAGTAATATAGATAAAGAGGGAGGAACAGAAAATGATACCAAAGTAAGGATATCAAAAGCAAGAGGAGCTTTCATTGCACTGGGAAACATATGGAAATCCAAAGAAATTAGGCTAAATACAAAAATAAAAATTTTCAACTCAAATGTTAAGTCGGTCCTATTATATGGCTGTGAAACATGGAGAATGACAAAATTGACAATCACGAAAGTACAGACTTTCATTAATGGATGCTTGCGCAGAATAAAGGGATGGAAATGGCAGGACAAAGTCACTAACGTGGAATTATGGAAATGTACCGGTCAAATACCAGTGGATAAAGAGATACAGCGAAGACGATGGCGATGGATAGGACACACACTACGGAAGCCAACTGAGAGTATTACACAACAGGCCCTTTTTTGGAATCCCCAGGGGAAAAGACAAAGAGGAAGACCAAGGAATTCTTGGAGAAGACAGATAGAAGCAGAGATGAAGATGATGGGGAAGACATGGAATGATCTTAAAAGAATGGCAAAAAACAGAACGACTTGGAAAGTGTTTGTTGAAGACCTATGCTCCACCGGGAGCTAAAAGGTAAAAGAGAAGATATGTAAGCAAGTGGAGGGAATTTATACGGCCCATCCATACACTGGTGGCTACACATTTCCCTACATAATTTTAGAACACTTACAGTAATTTAACCCGGGCTTCCAGTCTGTCCTGATCACCTAGGCACACCCAACGAGGCTCATTAGCATTCTGACCGGGTCATAGCGAGCACTGCAGAGAAGTTTCATTCATTCTTTTTTCTTATTTTCTCTTTTCAGATTTCTCACTATTATTTATCTATTTAGTGTTAAATTATTCAAAATGAAAATCAACAAGGACAAAACAGAAGTCATGAATGTCGCAAATAATAAACAGAACATCAACATAACTATAGAAGGCAGGCAACTAAAAAAAAGTAGAGGAATTCAAATACCTAGGAAGTTTAGTGACAAACGATAATTCACAAACAGCAGAGGTAATATCAAGATGCAACAAAGCTTGTCAAATCATTGGACAGTTATCACCACTATTGTCCAACAAGGAAATAACTCTGGAGGCAAAACGAGCACTATACAATACAATCTTCATCCCAACGTTGTGCTACCAATGCCAGACCTGGACCCTAGATGCAAGAACAATAAGAAAAATAACCTCTACTGAGATGAAATGTGTTAGACGAATGACAGGAAACAGTCTGAGAGATAAGTTCAGAAATGAAGAACTGAGAAAAAAAACTCGGAACAGCCCCCGAAATAGAATATATATATAGAAACAACATATAAAATGGTTTGGCCACGTGACAAGGCAGCAATATCAAAATACAACACAACGAGTCTTCAACAAACGTTGTGAGAATACCAGACTCAAGGGTCGACCACGAAAAAGATGGATCGATGGAATACTAGACGCACTAGGAAACATAACAGTAACAGAGGCGAACAGAAGAGTAAAAGACCGCAAATTATATCTCCTCTCGACGCTGAAAGGCAAATGAGGAAGGAAAGGAGAAGAAGTGTAAATTTTATTTGCTGACATTGTTTGTATGGGTATTTAGCTATTAATCCTGCTGAAGGCCTACTGAACCGCAGCATCGTTTGATTTTATGTTGTCCTTCACGTACGTAAAGCTACAATTATATCACGTTTTTTTTCCTTGTTTCCCTTTCACCTATTATTGATGGCACAGTCTGGCCTAGCAATTCCCCAACAATTATAACACAAAAGTCATGTCATCATCATCATGTGCCATGCCGGTTGGCGTAGGCGATCATGTCCTTCCATAATCTTTTATCCACAGTGCATCGTATCAATTCGTGTCATCAAAATGTTGTTGACTGTTTCCCATGCTATCTCTTTGGCGACCTCGAACTCTCTGTCCACGTATTTTGCCAGTTGTAACCAAGTATTTCAACTTTCCTCTTCTCATGATGCGCCCGAAAAAATGTTGGTTGTTTCTTTCTGATTTTTCTTAGGAGCTCCATTTTTGTGTTGGCCTCTTTGAGAATTTCCTCATTTGGTCTTTTTAGCTGTCCAGGAAACATTCAACATTCTTCTGAGAAATTCCTCTGTGACCTCTAATCGTCTTTTTCTTTATATGTCTACTGACCATGATTCGGTTTGTATATGTCACAAGTAGCTCTATATAGCAGCGATGAACTCTCTTGTTCACTTCTATTGACATATGTTTGTTACATATGATTTGAGATAATATAAAAGTAATATATTGCAACAAATTTTGAACAGTTCGTTGAGCGAGAAATGAAAAATAACGTTTGTGGTATTATATGTGTATGTGGTGCCTAATTGTTGCGATATGAAGTAGCTGTCCGCCGTCATAACTGACATAGTAAAAAAAAAAAAGTAAAGTACCCCCGTCACGCCAAGTGGCGTTTAGGGAAATATGGTGTTAGTGACCCTATATTTTACAGACCTTCAGCACAAGATTTTTGGGGTAATGTGGTCAGTATTATGCCCGTGCTGCTTTACTTTCTCACAAAAAAATCCGTTACCCATTTAAGGCTGGGTGAACCCGGAAGCCGTCGGTTGGAATCGAACCCTACCCCTTGTCCTTTGTAGTCCAGTTCACTAACCACTGAACTATCGCGGCTCCCTTAACTGACATACCTCTGCCATTTGGCTGAAGATGACAACACAATACGGTTGTTGTTCGTGAATGATAAAGTATGTTCACGCCGGACAACTGGTAACTATGTTAGTATGCTCTGGAGATGGGAGTGATTATTTTTCGCAGTAAAACCATTAAAGAAATGAGTGATACATTCTATAAATAGCACATGCAGAAACAATATATTAAATGGTATGCCGGTACAGAAAGAACTCCGTGCGTTTCATTACCATACAAAGTAAATAGTCACGCTAAGTGTTGTATAGGGAATTTGGTGTTAGTGACTATAATTTTTACAGACTTTCGGCACGTGATTTTTTTAGGTAATGTGGTCGGTATTACGCCCGTGCCGCTTTACTTTCCCAGAAACAAAAACTTGATACCTACCTAAGGCTGAGTGAACCTGGGAAGGCGTCTATCAGGTTCGAATCCGATCTCTTGTCCTTTATAGTTCAGTTCACTAACTACTGAGCTATCGCGACTCCCATTACGATGCAAGGCATTTGTAAATTAAGGAGAATGATGAAGAGTAAGAGGAAGGCCCAGAGTAGCATGGACAGAACCAATGAAAACGCTACAAAAATACCAATTGTCAATGGTTGAGACAATTGACATCAGATGGAAGATGCACCACAGAAATAAAAATGCAGAATAGCTCAGGCCAAAATAGCATTTCAGAAAAAGATAAATTTCTTATGCAACAAATCTATGTGAATAGAAATGAGAAAGAGAGTTCATCGGTGCTATATAGAACCAATTCTGACCTATGTAAGCGAATCATGGACAATAAACAAACAAATGAAAAGACGATTAGAGGCCACAGAGATTGGATTTTTCAGAAGAATGTTGAAAGTTACCTGGACAGCTAAAAGACTAGTGAGGAAGTTCTCAAAGAGGCCAACACAAAAAGGCAGCTCCTAAAAAAACATCAGAAAGAAACAACCAACATTTTTCGGCATTCTCTCAGGAGAAGGGGAAAGTTCGAATACTTGGTTACAACGGGTGAAATAGAAGGAAAGAAAGATCGCGGACAACAAAGAGAGAAAATACTGGATAGCTTGGTGTCATGGCATGGAAAGCAGTCAACAACAGAACTGATATGATGCACTGTAGATAGAAGATTGTGGAAGGACATGATCGCTTACGCCAACCGGTATGGCACATGATGATGAAGAATGGTTGAGACCGACAGTAGACCTGTAACCACAACTTTGTGTTTCCATCGAAACCCACATGGGTACAAGAGGAAGTGAAGACAATGAATAAACAGATAATATTATTCTTAAACCATGGGCATGTGAATGTGTTCAGCATTACGTCTGTACCGTCTTTCTTTCCCTGGAAAATAATATTACGAACTAAAGGGTGGGTGGAATTTGTCACGTGTCTCATTTCATATATTTAGTTATTGATGTATCTTAGTGACTGATGTCTCATTCGACAGATTTTAGTGACTGATGTCTCATTTCACAGATTGTAGTGACTGATGTCTCATTTCACAGATTGTAGTGACTGATGTCTCATTTCACAGATCTTAGTGACTGATGTCTCATTTCACAGATCTTAGTGACTGATGTCTCATTCGACAGATTTTAGTGACTGATTAAATATGACAATATTTATTGAATGATGTTTCATTTCACCGTGTTTAGTGACTGATGTCTCATTTAAAAGAATTTTGAGACTGATGTCTCACTTGACACAATTTAGAGACTGATGTCTCCTTTCATAGAATTTAGAGACTGATGTTTCATTTCACCGTGTTTAGTGACTGATGTCTCACTTGAAAAGATTTAGAGACAGATGTTTCATTTCGCAAAATTTAGAGACTGATGTCTCATTTCGCAAAATTTAGAGACTGATGTCTCATTTCACAAAATTTAGAGACTGATGTCTCATTTCGCAAAATTTAGAGACTGATGTCTCATTTCACAAAATGTATAGACTGATGTCTCATTTCACAAAATTTAGACATTGATGTCTCATTTCACAAAATTTAGAGACTGATGTCTCATGTCATTGAATCTTTGGACGTTGTTTTAGTGTATCACATAAATTCTTCTAATCCCTTTAAAATGTCTAATAGAAGAAAATTTTGTGTATTTTATCTCCATGGAAAGACAGAAATTAACATGTGAACTAAAGTATAATTGACAACAAAAAGTGACCTACAGTATTGTTACCTCTATTATATTTTTTACTCCATTCGTAATATCCCATCAAAACATATTATTACCCCAGAAATAAAATAAATCTCAAATATACTATTGATCCAATCTATTCTCATAACAGTTATTTTATACCGTCTCTTACATAAATAGAAACACATTGTTTTTTTCTCTTCTCAGTAATAGGAATTGCTGTGGCACTAGAATAATCCCATGCTTCGCCAAACAATGTTTTTTTCGCCCAGGAGCAACAAACAAAATAAACCAGTTCTATCTATCTATTGACCACTCGAGCCGTAGCTGGTCCATAGGTCGTAGACCAAGATACTCCTTCTCTTATCTAAATTGTTATTCTAGCAGTTTTCGATTCTTGTAAAGATATTTTTTTTAAATCTCGCCATTTGCCTCTGTTCTTTACAAGCAGCTCTATCTCATTGAGGGTGCCGATTCCTGCTGCTCTTTCCTCTCTCATCAATGTTGTTCTCAGTGTCTCTCTGGGTCTTCCTCTTTTTCTCTTACCTGTTGTTTCCTACATGAGGGCTTGCTTTGCTATTCGGTTATTATCTCTTCTCATCACATGTCCAACATATGACCATCCTCTTTTCTTGATTACTGAAGATATTAGTGGTTGATTATCAATTTCTCTAATTTCCTCGTTTGTTTTGAATTCGTTCCACGCTATACCAAGTATTTTCCTTAGACATTTATTTTCGAATGCGTTCAACTTTGTTTCTATGTCTCTTGTTGTTTTCCAGCTTTCACACGCATACGTAAGGGTTGATAGTACATTTGATGTGTATGGTCTAAGTAGTAAACCAGTTACATAAGACTAATTTCACGGTTTTAGTGTACGTTTGTGAAGCGTGAGAGCTGTCAGTTGATTTGGTCTTCTACGTTCCTTCCTCCGTCCATTCATACTTGGAACGACTAAGGAAGGAACAGTTTGCTGTCTTTTATTCCTCTTTTGCTCTCCCTCATGCTGTTATGTTTCGTATTGTCGCTAATATTCCATCAATCCATTGTTTTCGTTATTTTTATTTTCATTTAGCTTTCTCGTAGTGTGTGATGACGACTCGTATATTTCTATCTATCTTGTCACGTGGTCAAACCATTTGCTTTGATTGGTTCATTTTAAATATGGATTAAATAATGAAATTTAGTCAAACGCTTTCACCGTGACCTTGATATTGTCCTTTCCAGTAGTATCAACCTCCACAGTCATAAAAGAGTAAGAGGTGATAGTAGCGAAGTGGTTAGTGTGTTTTACCAACGTTGAGATAAGTTCCAATAAAATTTCAGATCGACCCGGCTTCAATGTACACTCGATCTCTTACGATGTATAGCACATATTTTCTCTGAAAAGTAATGCACCGTGGCCTGACACTGGCCACATCACATACGATGTGTGTCGACTTTCATACAAATAATAGGCACTCAACTATATTAGTAATACCCCTCAAGTTGTGGAGCCGCAATAGTTCAGTTGTTAGTGAACTGGACTAACAAGGACAAGAGGTAGGGTTCGATCCCAACCGACGGCTTAAATGGGTACCGAATATTTTTCTGGGAAAGTAAAGCGGCACGGGCGTAATACCGACCACATTACCCCAAAAATCATGTGCCGAAGGTCTGTAAAACGTATGGTCACTAACACCATATTCCTTATACGCCACTTGGCGTGACGGGGGTACTTTACTTTTTACCTTCAAGTTGTTTTTTTATGAAAAGGTTCCTTTTCTTGACTTGATCGGCGTGTGGCTGTTAGTTACCAGGATTTTCTATGACCATAGAACATTTTGATGTGTGTTAGACGAATGACAGGAAACAGCCTGAGAGACAAGATCAGAAATGAAGAACTGAGAAAAAAAACCTAGGAATAATCTGAGCCATAGAATATATAAAGAAACAACAGACACATGATTTGGCCACGTGAGAAGGCAATGTGATCAAAACAAAACACAATGAGCCCTCAATAAACGTTGCGAGAATACCAGACCCAAGGGTAGACCACGAAAAAGATGGATTGACGGAATATTAGAAACACTAGGAAATATAACAGCAGCAGAGGCGAAAAGAAGAGCTAAAGACCGCAAATTATATCTCTCCTCGACGTTGAAAGGCAAATGAGGAAGGAAAGAAGAAGAAGACAGTACATTTTTGGCTGATGGAGTCAGTATCACACTAGGTCACAGTTACTTTCCAAATAAATATCTGGTACCCATTTTTAGAGGCTGGGTGAAACCCTTGTCAGTCCAAAAAAATGCTGCCACTTCTATGAATAGACACTGGACCCTTCAGATCTGGGAGCGAACTCACTAACTACTCAACCACCGAGGCTCCATATTATTTTTATCTTAAGTAATGTTACCCAAAAGAAAGTTTATTTTAAGCTTAAGTAATTTTACTTTAAAAAAATGTTTATTTTAAGCTTAATTAATTTTACTAAAAAAGGTTTATTCTAATCTTAAGTAAATTTATTAATAGAATGTTTATTTTAAGTATAAGTAATTTTAATATAAAAAAAGTTTATTTTAAAGCTTAAGTAATGTTATTAAAAGAAATGTAGTGTGGTGCATGAAGGACAGCTTACAGAAGCATTTGAAATAAGAACAGGCGTAAGGCAGGGATGCCTTCTGTCTCCATTTCTCTTTCTACTGGCCATTTCTCCTATCACACAGCCATCAACAGATGCAGGATAAAATGAGCATACTTGATGAGAGATCACAACAGCTAGAACTGAAGATTAATAGAGATACGACCAACATTATGAGAATTAATACAGTTGGCAATAACCAAATAAAATTAGGAGAAATACCTCTACTAGACGTATAAACTTACATATATCTGGGCAGTAATATAGATAAAGAGGGAGGAACAGAAAATGATACCAAAATAAGGATATCAAAAGAAAGAGGAGCTTTCATTGCACTGGGAAACATATGGAAATCCAAAGAAATTAGGTTAAATACAAAATAAAAATGTTCAACCCTAATGTTAAGTCGGTCCGATTATATGGCTGTGAAACACGGAGAATAACAAAATTGACAATCACGAAGATACATACTTTCATTAATGGATGCTTACGTAGAATAAAAGGATGGAAATGGCAGGACAAAATCACTAACATAGAATTATGGAAATGTACCGGTCAAATACCAGTGGATAAAGAGATACAGCGAAGACGATGGGGCTGGATAGGACACACACTACGGAAGCCAACTGAGAGTATTACCAAACAGGCCCTTTTTTGGAATCCCCAGGGGAAAAGACAAAGAGGAAGACCAAGGAATTCTTGGAGAAGACAGATATAAGCAGAAATGAAGATGATGGGAAAGACATGGAATGATCTTAAAAGAATTGAAAAAAACAGAACGACTTGGAAAATGTTTATTGAAGACCTATGCTCCACTGGGAGCTAAGAAGGTAGAAGAAGAAGAAGAATGTTATTAAACGAACGTTTATTTTAAGCTTAAGAAATTTTACCCTAAAAACGTTGGACATTTGTTGGAAATGTGGTGACAAGAGATAATAACCAAGCAGCAAAGCAAGCCTTCAAATGGGAAACAACAGGTATGAGGAAAAGAGACCGACCCCGAGAAATACTGAGAAGAACATTGATTAGAGAGGCAAAGGTAGCAGGAATCGGCTCCCTCAATGAGATCGAGATGCTTGTACAGAACAGAGACAAACGTCGAAATTTGATAAATATTTTTTAAAGGATTGAGACTGCTAGAAAAGAATATTTAGAAAAAGCGAAAGAGTATATTAGTCTATGACCTAAGGGCAGGCCACGGCTCGAAAGGTCAATAGATAGAATCTTACCCAAACAATGTTTATTTCAAGCATATGTAATGTTACTCAAAAGAATGTTTATTTTAAGCTAATGTTTAGCTGAAGCATCCAATGAATGTAACGTTGCCTATTGCAGCATTATAGACATATACGTAGTTAGAAGGATGGATAGATAGATAGACAGACAGACAGACAGACAGACAGACAGACAGACAGACAGACAGACAGATATAGACAGATAGATAGATAGATAGATATATAGATAGATAGATAGATAGATAGATAGACAGACAGACAGACAGACAGACAGACAGACAGACAGATATAGATAGATAGATAGATAGATAGATAGATAGATAGATAGATAGATAGATAGATAGATAGATAGATAGACAGACAGACAGACAGACAGATATAGATAGATAGATAGATAGATAGACAGACAGACAGACAGACAGACAGACAGACAGACAGACAGACAGACAGACAGACAGACAGATATATATATATATATAGATAGATAGATAGATAGATAGATAGATAGATAGATAGATAGATAGATAGATAGATAGATAGATAGATAGATAGATAGATAGATAGATAGATAGATAGATAGATAGAAAGATAGATAGATAGATAGATAGATAGATAGATAGATAGATAGATAGATAGATAGATAGATAGATAGATAGATAGACAGATAGACAGATAGACAGATAGACAGATAGACAGACAGATAGATAGATAGATAGACAGACAGACAGACAGATGCAGACAGACATACCGATATATATATATATATATAGACAGACAGACAGATAGATATATAGATAGATAGATAGATATAGATAGATAGATAGATAGATAGATAGATAGATAGATAGATAGATAGATAGATAGATAGATAGATAGATAGATAGATAGATAGATAGATAGATAGATAGATAGATAGATAGATAGATAGATAGATAGATAGATAGATAGATAGATAAAGTAGGTGGTTAAGTAGTCAGGTAGATAGGTAGATAAGTAGGTCGGTAGACATGTAGGTAGGTAAGTTCGTTAGTAGACAGATCGACTTATAGATAGACTGACATACACACCAACAGAGAGCCAGAGAGATAGACAAACATATATACTATTATCTACAGAAGACACAAACAAGCATGGATATGAGACAGTTCAGGACACTGTGAGTTGAAATCACGACTTTCTCAAATAGTTTTCAAAGCTTCTCTTTTTGGGCAGATCCTTTCAGATATTGCTCACTTTGAATACAACTAGACAGGTGACGATGGTGGCTAGGAATATGTTATTGTAGTTCGTGCTTATGTGATGTTAGACTGGCAAAAAAAAGAAGAAAAAAGAAAAAAAAATTTTACTTTACACACTACCCCTCGACTGATGAAAAATGAACATAAACTTAAAGCAAGAGGGTAAAAGTAAGCTAAGGTTTAGTATGTAGCGGACTTGCACAAAAAAAGGTATACTCACAAGATACACACATCTACTACTCATCCTACCTCCACTCATGTAGCTTTCTTCTTTTTTCCATTTTTCTACATCCTACTTCCTTCTTTGCTGTCCACCTCTTCTTTCTTATGATCATGTACGTAGGGAGGTCAAAAAGTAATGCACACCAATTTTTTTCTCGGCTAATAATAAACATAGGAATATGAAATTTTGCACACTTGGAATATGACATGTTCCAATTATGTGCACCAAATTGCACATCATTCTGAAAAATATTACGCAATCTATGGACCGTTAAACTGGAGCTTGTCAACAATGTCCGTTACAAACAGCGAATTGTCATAGAATTTCTGGTTGCGGAAAAAGAAACTGTGGCAAACATTCATAAACGACTGTGTGCAATGTACAAATGTTCTGCAGTCGATAGGAGCACAGTTAGTCGCTGGGTTCAGAGAATTAAAGCTGCAGAAAGTGTACGAGTGGAGCTGCATGATTTACCGCGTTCTGGACGTGTTGTCTCGGCTACCAGCACAGACATGTTAAACCGGGCTGATGCCATTATTCGTAAGGATAGGCGTATCACTAGTCAGCAATTGGCATTGCAGCTTACAGTCAGCAAGGGAAGTGCAATCGCAATTTTTAAAACTCTCGGATATTAAAGATTTGCGCTTGATGGGTTCCTCGGTGCCTAACAAATGATCACAGAGTTCAAAGGAAAACATTCTGTTCTGAATTGTTGGAGCGTTTCGGTGTTGAAGGAGAAATGTTTTTGTCAAAAATTGTTACCGGTGACGAAACGTGGGCACATTATTATGAGCCTGAAACAAAAATGCATTTAATGGAATGGCATCATCTGCAGTCACCAAAAAGAAAAAAAATCAAAACATCTCCATCAGCCGGAAAGGTGATGATCACTGTCTTCTGGGACATTGATGGTGTGATTCTTGTTGATGTAATGACAAGAGGTGAGACAATCAACTCGACAGCTTACATCAATACACTGGCAAAACTCAAAAATCGGTTCCACAGAGTTCGGCCTAATAAGCCATCTGCAGATTTGTTGCTTCAACATGACAATGCACGCCCTCACACAAGTCTGGTAACACGGGAAGCAATCAACAAATTTGGTTGGACTGTACTGCCCCATCCTCCTTACAGCCCTGATCTGGCTCCCTCAGATTTCCATCTGTTTGGACCACTCAAAAAATTCCTGCGTGGGACACACTTTGACAATGATGAGGATGTGATCCGTGCAGTTAAAAAATGGCTACGCGAGCAGGACAAAACTTGGTACAAACGAGGCATTCATGACCTAGTTTCGCGTTGGCGTAAGGCAATACGCTTGGACGGAGATTATGTTGAAAAATAGGTAGTGTAAAGGGGATGTTCAGCTACAATCTGTGAAAATTTCACACATTTTGCCCGAATAGTTTCCGAGAAAAAAATTGGTTTGCATTACTTTTTGACCTCCCTTCAGTAGTTATAGATAATTGTGTTTCATTGTTTCTTATCGTTGTCCTTGTATTCCGAAGAAGACCACAGGCCGAAACGTCAGTATTGTGTTGTGTTCCTCCCTTGTAAAGCTGTCTTCATATCTTGGAGTGTTTAACACTCCCCACCACTGGTTCCTTGCACAAAAAAGCTTGAAACTCTCCTGCTTAATGATGATGATATTTAATAATCTATTGTCCCCTCTAAGAGCCAAATGCGGGACATGGGACACACATTTCAAACCATCCTTGTCCAGCCATTTATTAAGCGTCACAATTTGCGCAAGACTGCATTGTGCCTCGACACACACATCCATATTCTGGGCGAGCCTTTCATCCTGGTTTCTCTAAATTTGTAAATCTGGAATCGTTTTGTTGTATGTTACAGAATTAGTCAACTTGAAATGAAGAGCCGTCTAAGGCTATACAGTGAAACTATATAAACTGTTTAACGACATAAATTACAATTATGAATCTTCCAAACTCTGTGCTATGAAATTATGAACCGAATACCATACATTAAAATTATAAACCGAATAACGCCATACAGTAAAATTATGAACAGTCTAACCCTATAAGTAAAATTATGAACCTTCTAACGCCATACAGTATAATTATGAACTGTCTAGCTCTATACAATGAAATTATGAATCTTCTAAATATATACAGTGAAACTATGATGTGTCTAACTCTATACATTGAAACTGTGAACTGCCGAACATCATTTAGTTCCAACTTTTGTATTGTATTTATTGTGTGCCTAATTAAACAGTGCAAAGGTATTAATCAAAATCTAGAAAGATCGCTACACTGCATTAAAGACACAGTTAATGAGATGTGACAATATTTGAACACACCTAACCGTCGGTGCATTGGTTAGGTGTTCTAGCTTTCTTATTGTAACTTCATTTGTCATTGTTCTTATCATTATCTTCCCCGTAGATACTAAATTCTTGAATGGCACAATGATTTATGATGAGCCATTTCTGGAATCCAAGAAACTCGATGTAGGTGTGTATTGGGCGGACACATATTCATGGACCGAAGCACTCATTTCGACCCCAATTAAGAACTGGTATCTAGTCAGGGTTTAAGTCGGCCCTATTACATGGCTGTGAAACATGGAGAACAACAACATTGACAATCATGAAGATACAGACTTTCATTAATGGATGTTTACGCAGAATAAAAGGATGGAAATGGCAGGACAAAATCACTAACATAGAATTATGGAAATGTACCAGTCAAATGCCAGTGGATAAAGAGATACAGCGAAGACGATGGCGCTGGATAGGACACACACTACGGAAGCCAACTGAGAGTATTACACAACAGGCCCTTTTCTTGGAATCCCCAGGGGAAAAGACAAAGAGGAAGACCAAGGAATTCTTGGAGAAGACAGATATAAGCAGAGATGAAGATGGTGATGAAGACATGGAACGATCTTAAAAGAATGGCAAAAAACAGAACGATTTGGAAAGTATTGAAGACCTATGCTCCACAGGGAGCTAAAAAGGTAAAAGGAGAAGAAGATCTAGTCAGGGGCGTGTCAGCGTAATGGATAGCTACAGCTTCGGCGATTATTTTATATTACCTGGTCCAAACGAGTCAAACAAATCAACAGCCCACAACGACTTTTCAGGAAGGTAGGGGTGTTAGGTAAATAATGATGTGATGTGGTAAAGCTGATGAACAAGGAACGAGTTGTATACAGTATTTACTTTTCTATAGGAGAACAATACAAAGCAATGACGTTTCGGGCTACAAACAGCCTTCCTCAGAAAATAACAAAAAACAAGTAAAATACACTTCATCATCATCATCAAGTACCGGGTCTATTTCCGTAGGTGATCATGTCTCTCCACAACATTCGATCTCAGCAGCTATTTATCATTTCTGTTGTTGACCTTCTGCCAAGCCATTCTCTTAAGCTGTCTGTTATGTTTTCTCTTTGATTCCCTCTATTTCTTCGTCCCTCAATTTTTCCAGTTGTTACAATATATTCAAGTTGTTCTCTTCTCATTACATGACCAAAAAAATGATGATTGTCTCTTCCTAATATTGGACATTAGCTCCCTTTTTGCTTTGACCTTTTTCAAAACCTCTTCATTACTTTTCTTAGCTGTCCATGGTATTCTCAACATTCTTCTGTAAAACCACATTTCTACAGACTCCAGTGATTTTCTTGTATGTTGTCCTATTGTCCATGATTCGCATCCGTATGTTAAGACTGGCTCTACGTAACATTTAAGAACTCTTTTTCTTGTTTCTATTGTCAAGAATGGATTGCATAGTATCTTCCTCATTTTTTTAAACAAAGTTCCCAAATATTTAAATTCATTGACCTGTTTTAATATTGTTCCTCTTGTCTTTATTTCGCACTGAAGTTATGTCTTTTTCTTTGTTGTTACCATTACCTCTGTCTTTTTGCTATTAAGGCTGAGTCCTTTATTTTTGCTTTCCTTCACTACAATGTCCAACATTTCTTGTAACTCATTTTCACTCTTAGTGATTAAGACTGTATCATCAGCATACCTTAGATTATTTATATTATGACCTCCATTTGTTATTCCAGGCATGCCCCTTATGGATCTTAAAATAATCTCACTATAAATATTAAACAAATCTGGTGACAGCACACAACCTTATCTAACCCCCTGTTTTATTTGTTGAAACATTCCCAATTGGTTTCCAGTACTTATGGCCGCTGTTTGTTGCCAGTACATGCTCTTTATTATTCTTAGATCTTTGCTGTCTACGTTTATGCTTTCTACATTTTTGATTATTTCTTGATGCTTTACTTTGTCAAATGCCTTGGTATAATCTATGAAACATAGGTAAAGATTTGTTTTCACCTCTATGGCTCTTTCTACTAAAGATCTTATGATATAAATGGCATTGCTTGCTCCTTTATCTCTAACAAAACCACACTGTTCATCACAAAATACACTTAAAATGGTATTAAGCAGCTAAACCTGTAGAGAGACGAAACAAAATACAATATTTCAGCAAAAAACTTCATCAGGTGCAAACCAGAAGATATTTATGCAAAAGTGAACTTGATAAAGGCTTTTCCCTAAGAAACTTTTCGCGTGTTTCCCCTCTATTGGTTTATTATTAATATCTCTGCATTATCTGCTTAATATTATTTTATGTATATTCTCCATGTTTCATACATCATTATTCTCGACCCCGCATGATATATTTTATAGTTGTGCTTCTTTCCAACAAACAAAAACGAAGGGACACACCAGATAAATGTAATAGAATCCATCTGCATCATAGAATATTTATAAAACTAGTGAGAATAAAATAGAAAATATCTCATTTTAAAAAAAGTAAGCTTCATGTGTGATCTACACTTTCATCACTTCATGACGTAGGTGACGAAGAATGTGCGCAGAAATGTACATTACGACCATTTTCTAAAACATTATTTTCATGTTATTTTCGTTTATTGCTTGTATCATGGTCTCTGACAAAGATTTAGAAGAAATGTAGAATTATTGTATTTTTGTGCTTAATTGATTTCCAGTGCTGGAAATAAAACTAATCTGCTTATATTTGTATAGAGACTGGTTTAAGATAACTCGTCAATGCTATAACGTCGCATGTCTTTTACAGAACGTTGCTTTCACCACAGTCCGTCTGAAAGAATATCTGTCTCTAGCAAGATCTCCCACAGAACGTTGCTTTCACCACAGTCCGTCTGAAAGAATATCTGTCTCTAGCCAGATCTCCCACAGAACATTGCATTCACCAAAGTCCGTCTGAAAGAATGTCTGTCTCTAGCCAGGTCTCCCATCAATGTTACATTCACCACAGCCCGTCTGAAAGAATGTCTGTCTCCAGCCAGATCTCCTACAGAACATTGCATTCACCAAAGTCCGTCTAAAAGCATGTCTGTCTCTAGCCAGATCGCCCATCAACATTGCATTCACCACAGCCCATCTGAAAGAATGTCTGTCTCTAGCCAGATCTCCCACTTCTGTTGTCATGTTCAATGTCACCTTTGTGTCTTAAAACCACTTTCCACTGATGAGGCGCCCAGGAACCATGCCTTCCATTATTGTTCTGTGTCTGTCGTGTCACTGTGTCTTTTGACATAACAAAAGTATTTATTTTCCTCTGCAGAATGGTCTTTATAAACCCGTTCTTTTTAATGTTTCATTATCATCATCATTTAGTGCCGCCTCCGCATTAAAGATTGGCTACCAGGGCGCGCCATTCCGCTCTGGCTCTTGCTTTGATGGTGCAGATTGTCATAGACTGATTTGTCCATCTTTTGATGTTACTCGTTCATGTTAGTCTTGGTCTTCTTCTGCCTCTATTACCTTGTATTTTCTCTTCCAATATTACTTTTAGCAGGCTTTTGTGTTTATTAACATGGCCCAAAAATGTCATTTGTCATGTTCTAATTATGTTTAGTAGTTCTCTTTTCATTTTTAGTTGTTTTAAAACTCCATCGTTTGTTTTCTTTTCTTTCCATTCAATTCTAACTATTCTTCTATAAATCCACATTTCAAAGGCTTCAATTTTCTGTTCTGTTTTCTTGTCTAATGTCATGTTTCTGCAATATACAGGAATATTGAGATGATGTAACATTTTTCTCTTCTTAGTTTTAGCCCTGGTGTTATTTGTTTTGATGTTAGTATACTTTTTATGGCATTAAAAGTACTTTTTTGCCATTCCTATTTTTTTGTTTATTTCAGTTTTACATTTCCCATCACTGGTTATTGCATGTCCAAGGTAGTTGTAGTTCTGAACTGTCTCCAGGTGTATTCCTTCAACTTTTATATCCACGTTGAGTATTATCTTTGTTTATGATCATAGTTTTAGCCTTTTTGATATTCATATCGATATCATATAAATCGTTATTATCATATAATTCATATTTTTTGCTTGTCATGTTTATTTCACCATGTAATTGTTGTTGATCTTGAAGATTTTCTGCTAGTAGGTTATTGGTTATCTTTCCATTAATGTTTAGGCCTGATATCTCTATGATGTTTTCAAAGATTTGCTCAGTGTATAGATTGAACAAGCTTGGTGATAGGATGCATCCTTGTCTTTAATCCTCTTTTTATATCCATGGGTATAGAGTTCTCCTTGTTATATCTTATTATTGCTGTTTGCTCCCTGTATAGATTACATATTAGTCGTATGTCTGTTTTTTATCTAGATTTATATCTTTCAGGCAGTCTACAAGTTGTTTATGGTGTATTCTATCAAAAGCTTTGGTGTAGTCTATGAAGCAGGCATATATTGGTTTGTTTACTTGTATGTACTCTTCAATCAATATCCTCATTCTGAATATGGCTTCTTTTGTCCCACTGTTTTTCCTGAATCCAAATTGCTGCTGCACTAATTCAGTATTAATTTTTTTCTGAATCCTTCCCTGTATAACTTTTAGTAAAATTGTTTTTTATCTGACAATATTAATGTTTAACTCTGTTTTAATTTTTAAATCTTTTAATATGCCTTCATTGATCCTTTTTCCTTATTCAAGGTATCGTGAGTATTCTTCTGTAGCATTATTATTTGAATGAATCGATTTTATTCCTTGTTTTTCGCAAGATTGTCCATGATTTGCAATCATATATTACTATTGGGAAGATACAAGCTCACAGTAATTGTAACTTTATTGCCTTGTCGATACTGTGCCACATATTCTTCATGGCGTTTAATGTTTGTGTTGTTATTGCTAATCTTAGAATAACTCTCCGAAATAAAATAGATTAACTTAATAATAAAGGTGGCATTTATTCTATAACTGGCTAATATTACATTTTATGGCGTGTTTAACAAGCAGTGGATGTAATTTATATTTAACGCAGTAATATGGTTAGGTTAATACTATGATGAGGGTAATATTATGGTTAGCGTAGTAATACGATTAGAGTAATATTATGGTTAGGATAATATTATGGTTAGCGTAGTAATATGGTTAAGGTAATATTAATGTTAGGATAATATTACGGTTAGCGTCTGCTGGCGTGGGTGATCATATCTCTCCACAACTTTCGATGACGACAGTTATTTATCATTTCTGTTATTGACCTTCTGCCAAGCCATTCTCTTAAGATGTCTGGTATATTTTCTCTTTGCTTTCCTCTATTTTTTTGTCCCTCAATTTTCCCAGTTGTTGCAATATATTCCAGCTGTTTTCTTCTCATTACGTGGTCAAAAAATGATGATTGTTTCTCCCTAATTTGGAAATTAGCTCTCTTTTTGCTTTGGCCTCTTTCGGAACTTTTCCTTTACTCTTCTTAGCTGTCATGGTATTCTCAACATTCTTCTGTAAAGCCACATTTCTCCAGCCACAAGTGATTTTCTTGTCTGTTGTCCTATTGTCCATGATTCACATCAATATGTTAAAACTGGTTCTGCATAACATTTAAGAACTGTTTCTTGTTTCTATTGTCAAAAATGGATTGCATAGTATCTTTCTCTTTCTTTTTGGAAAGCTGCTTTAGCCTGAGCCATTCTGCATCTCACCTCTGTTGTACACCTACCATATGAGGTTAACATTGTTCCCAGATATTTAAATATATTTATATATAAAGATATTTCATTTCTTTCTCGTTTTACGCTCTGATTTGACGTTAAAAAATATTGCCTCTCGTACCAATCACAACCTCATCAGTTAACCCACCCCGCCCCCCACCCCCACCACACCTCCACAACCACTCCCCAACTCCTTCTTTAAAAAAGTACCCAAATATCCGACATATTTTTGTGATCTGCTTCGATCCTAAATCCTTCGACCAGGTATTGTAATTTCTGGATCACCACAAAGAGTCATGGAAAAGATCTTAATCAGCATTAATTCGTTGTCACCAACATTCAATAATCGATTGTTACCTGTCGTCAGCGTATACTATTATCAGACTTTATAACAACACGATTAGACATCATCTAATTCACGGACTACTATAAACCAACAAGAACGAAACCAACGCATATGATTCAGTTCTGTTTGTAACTATTTGCCCACAATTTGATGATACGCCTTTGACTTATCACAAGTCAAGAAACTGTTAAGTAAAGTAAAGGTTCCCTCCATGCCTTGCTACTCGTATGGGGAATATGGTGTTAGTGACCATATTTTTCTATGACCACGGCACATTTTTTTGGGTGATGTGGTCGGTATCACTCCAGGTCGCCTTTACTTCCCAGAAAAATCTCTGGTACCCATTTTTAGAGGCTAGGTAAACCCCGGAGCCTTGTCAGTCCTAAACAAATTCCACCACTGCTGGGGATCGATCCCGGAGCCTTCTGGCCAGGAGCGAGCACACTAACCACCTAGCCACCGAGACTGAATTTGTTAAACTTACTGTAAATTCTATTTTTAGGGGCGTAATAATTGCTGTATTGACAAATATCAAAGGGACCAGCCACTTTAAGTAAACTCTATTACCTAAATTATTTGAAATTATATTTTTGTAACGTCATGGATATTGTAAGACCACATGCAAAAAATCATGACCATCCAGCCAAAAGTTTTCGAAAAATTTGATGAAGTTTGATAGCATGAGTTTTAAAGAAGATTACCAGTCATTTAGAACGACCAAGAATGACGCTCTCGGCGACATCACGACTAAGTGTGATAACACCACGCTCTATCTCGCACTATCCCAGCAATCTTCTACTTTCTTATGTTATCATCTCTCTCTCTCTCTCTCTCTCTTTCTCTCTCTCTCTCTGCAAAGATGAGGAGTTGAGCATTAGAGACATTATTTGATCCTCAAGAAATAATATATTGATCTCACCCATACTCTTCACATTAAGACAACATCGCGCACTCTTCATTACAAGAAACAAACTATGTTTATCCATGCAACCTCATCATCTCATTACTCTATCTCCATTTTTTGAGGAAAACGAAAATCGAAATTTTCGCGGCAAAATATTCTAATCAATATTTCTCATAATTTAAAAAAAAACACTTCATACCTCATCACGGGAACAAAAAATCAACACTTTCTCTCGATTTCTCGCGTCATAAGTCTCACTCGTATTTTAGAATGGCCCTCGATACGCCCTCAGACGTTATATATTCTCTATCTATGAACGTGAATGTCCTTGACACTTACATTCTGCCATTGTTTTCCCATAATTCACAATTCACAATCACAAAACACTTGATCTGTTATGGGCGTAGATAGACCCCCCATCCCACACACACACTCCCTCTTCTGGTGGTTGTTTGAAGGAAAGTTGCCTTCAATTATTAAGGGTTTTGTTGTGACGTCATGTCAGCTAATATTTCTTTTTAATATTCTTTTTCTTTTTCTGCTTCTCTTTTTTTATCTTCTCCACTCTTTTTCTTCTATCTTTTTCGTCTACTTCGTGCAGATAATAAAACACTCATGCCTCAATGTTGAGTGCGGAAGGGCACTGGATTGCGTAGATATTCTGAATGACCTCAGGGACGCTGGGTGATATAACGACTCAGAAAATAATCCTTAGTCCGCAACCATTAACAGACTTCATAAATATCATGTTAAAGTGGGAGATGCCAGACGAAAGCGCTACGCAGGAATCCATATAAGACTGTTCTTTTTAACCAGCACAACACCGGTGACGTTATTCGCTACATGATATGGGATATACTTCTGAGTAGGTCTGGAATTGTGCGATGAGCAAAGAAGATGACATATCGACTAAAACTCAACCTATTAAAAATAATACGCGCTAGCTTGACGATACGAACTGGCTCAGTGAACGAAGGTTCAAACTCATCATGGGGCTCCAGTCGGCTTAGGCTAGAAAGGGATGAGTACCTGGCTCATAGAAATGGGGTGAAAGGAGGGGGGTGGGGGGGAGAGAAGAGAAGGATGGCAGCGATGATGACGTATTGACCTTAACCTCCAATCAGGACGTAAATGTAAAACAAGACATCAACTGTGTGTTAACAAATAGTCTGTATCTATTCTATGCTAAATCTAGTTTGTTTGTAATGTTTAATAGAATGTTGGCATAGCAGATAATACAAACTCGCAACCTCAACTATTAGGACACAAAATAAGACATATATGTGACATACATATCGTCGTAACACACTTATTAAAATAAACATACAGGGGGCCAAGGTAGCCGAGTTGGGAAAACCACCCGACTGGACTGCCGACGTTCGGACAACCCGTGTTCGATTCCCGCTGGGAGCAGTGTGAATTGTATTCGTGGTTGGAGAAAAAAAAATACCCCCACGGTCGACCCAGCCGTTGGCAGAAATGGGTACCAGGGTATTACCCTGGTAAGGTGAGGAATGTTGCTTCGCATCTGAGTTTCGATGCTTGAGGCGATACTACACAGAAATCTCCGAACAATCCTGGATAGGCGGCCGAGCACATATGGGTGTAAACTCGCGTGCTAAGACGCCGGTTCAAGTCTCGTACTTGACCTTTAACATACACACAATTCTCCACAAACCCCCCTACTCTCCCTCAACCACCACCAGACGTGAAAGTTTACTCCCACATTTAATTACTTCCAGTAGAAGAGCCCAGAACACAACCGGAACTTGACTCTCCTAAATCACAACACTCCATCCGTCGATCAATGCGCCATTCCGGCCGGAAATTACCGAATCATAATTATTCATACCGACAAGCTTTTCATTACTGTTCTGCTTCCGTTACTCAGGCAATTCTCCGGATGTGGCGTTCACACTCTCTCCTTCGTCCCAGGGTTCCCCGTGTTTACTTTGAAAGTTCTGATAACATTATGGAACAGATTATGATGTTAAGATATCAGTTACATTGATACGATTTTTATCATCCATGTGCATAAATTAAACTGACTATTCATGGAAATATCACGAATAAAGATCTCAAAACTTTGAAATAGTTTGTGCTATAAACATTGAAATAATGCAGATATATGTAACACGAAAAATAAAGATTTCCTTACTTATTTAGCGTTGTGTTTAAGGACTATGATGTCTGTGGTTATATTATATATATATATATATATATATATATATATATATATATATAAGGCTATCCGTACAGAGTTGTAATAACAGCACAACTACAGGCCGGTCTTTGTTTATCTGCCTAAAAAAAAATTCAGGTAGCCATTTGTAAATTGGACGAACATCAAAGATACGTGCTCGCTTTGATGAATCATACCTCTCGTTCACTGTAGACCAGATTCAGTACCAACTGTTCTATGCTCCCTTTTTTTAATATGGAAGGAGGTACCGACATGTGATTCTTCTGCCTTTTAGCGTTAAGGAAAACTAAAGTGTTCTTTTATGGTAAAGGTAAAGTACGAGATTTGAACCGGCGTCTTAGCATACGAGCTTCCGCCCATATGTACTCGGCCGATTATCCAGAAATGTTCGGAGATTTCTGGATAGTGTCGCTTCAAGCATCGAAATTCACGATACGAGGCGACATTCCTCACCTTCCCAGGATAATACTCTGGTACCCATTTCTGCCAACGGCTGGGTCGACCGTGGGGGTATTTATTTTTTTCCAACCAGGAGTACAATTCACACTGCTCCCAGCGGGAATCGAACACGGGTTGTCCGAACGTCGGTAGTCCAGTCGGGTGGTGTTCCCCAAATAGGCTACCGAAATAACAATCCGTTAATCTATTGTCTTCTTGGTCTACTTTTTCCCTCTTTATAATTATTTTCTGTTTTAATACAAAACAAAAATAGTAACCACGGTTTTATGAGTATAATGATGGCGCCACAGAATAAAGATGTGATTTCAGAACTCGCCCTCAGTGTTTACATCCTCTCCAACTTCTCTATCCAGGCACCAATCGAGGAACATGACTGATAAAGAAATTAACATGACTGATAAAAGAAACCCAAGATGGCTGATAAAGAAATTAAGATGACTGATAAAAGAAACCCAAGATGGCTGATAAAGAAACTCAAGATGACTGATAAAAGAAACTCAAGATGACTGACAAAAGAAACTCAAGATGAATGATAAAAGAAACTCATGATGGCTGATAAAAGAAACTCAAGATGGCTGAGAAAAGAAACTCAAGATGGCTGATAAAAGAAACTCAAGATGACTGACAAAAGAAACCCAAGATGGCTGATAAAGAAACTCAAGATGACTGATAAAAGAAACTCAAGATGACTGACAAAAGAAACTCAAGATGGCTGATAAAAGACACTCAAGATGACTGATAAAAGAAACTCAAGATGATTGTTAAAAGAAACTCAAGATGACTGATAAAATAAACTCAAGATGACAGAAAAAAGAAACTCAAGATGACTGATAAAATAAACTCAAGATGATTGATAAAAGAAACTCAAGATGGCTGTTAAAAAAATTAAGATAACTGATAAAAGAAACTCTAGATGACTGATAAAAGAAACCCAAGATGGCTGATAAAAAAATTAAGATAACTGATAAAAGAAACTCTAGATGACTGATAAAAGAAACTCAAGATGACTGATAAAAGAAACTCAAGATGACTGATAAAAGAAACTCTAGATGACTGATAAAAGAAACTCAAGATGACTGATACAAGAAACTCAAGACGATTGATAAAAGAAACTCTAGATGACTGATAAAAGAAACTCAAGATGATTGATAAAAGAAACTCAAAATGACTGATAAAAGAAACTCAAGATGACTGATAAAAGAAACTCAAGATGACTGATAAAAGAAACTCAAGATGACTGATAAAAGAAACTCAAGACGATTGATAAAAGAAACTCAAGATGACTGATAAAAGAAACTCAAGATGACTGATAAAAGAAACTCAAGATGATTGATAAAAGAAACTCAAGATGATTGATAAAAGAAACTCAAGATGATTGATAAAAGAAACTCAAGATGATTGATAAAAGAAACTCAAGATGATTGATAAAAGAAACTCAAGATGACTGATAAAAGAAACTCAAGATAACTGATAAAAGAAACTCAAGATGACTGATAAAAGAAACTCAAGACAATTGATAAAAGAAACTCAAGATGACTGATAAAAGAAACTCAAGATGATTGATAAAAGAAACTCAAGATGATTGATAAAAGAAACTCAAGATTACTGATAAAAGAACCTCGAGATGGCTGTTAAAAGAAACTCAAGATGGCTGTTAAAAGAACCTCAAGATGACTGATAAAAGAAACTCAAGATGGCTGTTAAAAGAAACTCAAGATGGCTGTTTAAAGAAACTCTAGATGACTGATAAAAGAAACTCAAGGTGACTGATAAAAGAACCTCGAGATGGCTGTTAAAGAACTTACGATAGCTGATAGAAAAACTAAATGACACTGAATCACGTTTGGTGGATTGAAAGTTGGCATACAAAGAGGAACATCTTTGAACATTGTTTAGTGCTGGTCTGGTCTGATGTTCCAAGAGAGTGCGCTGTACAGTATTTGTTTTATATTCAAAGTGACATTTTAGTATCAATCTTAGAAAATGTACAGAAAAATTGGTCTACATGATTGAGTCCACAACATTCTCCTTATTAATAAGATTGATGTTTTATGCCAGTGGTTCCAATTTGTGACAACATGAAAAGAGGTGAATATATATAGCTTTATTAAAGTTTGTATTAGCGTTGGTTTCGTTGATTATATCCTATGAGATGAACATCCGTAAGATGGAGGAATTATCTCTCAGATCTTAATAGGGTGGACTAGTTCGTCTCAAGACAAGACGCCGGTCTCGAGACAGAGAGCTTGTGAGTTGTAATACCGGCTGCACCAGTTGGGAATTTTATTTGTGATTTCTCTCTGCGGCAACCACCCCAGGTCTCAGCAACCACCCCATGTCTCAGCAGCGAGGACCTGCTTGAAATGTTAATTGCTCATCGACGTAAAAAAAAATATGAATACATCAAATGTTGGAATTATCTGTCTGTGCGGCGAGGGGCCCATGTGCACACATCTGTCAGGGTTAAATGTAAATGATTAACATACACAACTCAGTTTCTAGTCTCTATGGACTTCACCAGTGGTGAAAGCTGTTGAAAGTAAAAATTAAAAAAATAATACAATTTTTAAAAATATCTCAATATGCGATGTTGCGCGCTCAAATCTCCTTCTTGATTTCACGGGTTCTACTAGTGAAAGTAAATCTTGTCCATTCTAGGTTTACTGCGATACTAGGTCTCCAAGATCAGCACAATTCGCAAATGAGGAGATAATTGGCTCAATGGGTAATCCGTTTTGGTAGAGACGGTTACTAGAAGGGTGAAGTGAGGTCTTTATCAGCTTTGATTCGCTGGTCCCGCTGGTCGACCAAAGATAGAATAAAGTATGCTCCAAATATCTAAAAGTGAGGTTCAAAGTTGTCATATGCTTTCAACACATGAATACATCAGACAGTTATCGAGTTGTTGTGTCAGCCCTTCATATCTGACTGATAGCGTCGGATCAGTAAACCATATTTGATTAAGATTCTTTTTGACTTTCATGTAGCAGCTGTAGCAGTAGTAATAGCCTCAGTCATTCATAGTTGACAATTGGTTATGCAGTACCCCTAGGGAATTTTTTTTTCTTTTCTTTCGCTGTGTATTTAGTTTTTCTAAGAATTTCTCTGCTTTTTGATTGAGTTGGAGCTTATGAGTGTGTTTCCAATGATTGCAGTCTGTAGCTATTTCTAGCCAGTCTGCAGGATATATATTCAGAGTTTTCATGTTACGTTTATACAGGTCTATAAATCGGAGTTCTGGGGCCCATTAGTTCTTTTGCCATCTGCTAGTTGTCCGTAAAATATATCTAATGGTACGTGGCTATCTATTATACGGTGTTTGTGACCAGCATAACCTACGTTGTTTGAGCAGCATATAGATGTTCGGGAGGCTTGTGCGAATGAGAACCTCCACGTTTGTCATCTGGTATTTCCAAGTAAATATCACCTAAACAGAGTAACTGGTGCAGCTAGAAGGTGTCTGAGGAAAAAGGTAAACCTGTTCCCGAAAATATAAATATTTTGTTTGCTTGTTTGCTTGTTTGCTTGTTTGCTTGTTTTCTTATTTGCTTGTTTGCGTTCATCCGATGATTTAAGCAAAAGTTACACCTTTTCGTCATCCGTCCTTTAAAAGATCTTAAGTGTGTTGGATGACCTGTTTTGTATTTTGCAGTAGAACTGTGATATTTTGCGATTTTCGACCCGACACATCCGACGTCAGGTTCCGCCCGCAATGTTAAGTACCGGGTTATCTTCCCTCTCAATCCCTTCTCATTTAGCCAGACTAGACTGGTTAGTTTGTTTCTCGGGGCACCGCGAAGAGGTGGAGTAAGATCTGAATATTTCTGGTTCACCGATCCTGGCACAAGCTATCATATTCGCTGACAGATTTCAGCTCTCTTGCTAAACGGTGCCTTAGCCCCCTTGTCACTTTGAAATCAAATGTGTTGGGCACATATATCTTCACTTGTCTGTATATGAGTCACAACAAATGTGATTGTTCTCATTTAACGTCTTTATGGACAGATCATAAAGAAGAACAATTGTTGAACGCTCGCTGACGATAAATGATAAACTTTAATGAAGATAAAATGCAAGAAAAACAAGAAAAATTAATTTCTACTGAGATGAAGTGTGCTAGACGATTGACATGAAACAGTCTGAGAGACAAGATCGGGAATGAAGAACTCAGAAAAAAGCTACAAAAAACTCCCGCCATATAATATATAAAGAAACAACATATACAATGGTTTGGTCATGTGCCAAGGCAAAGTGATTACAACACAACACAACGAGCCTTCAATAACAGTTGCGAGAACACCAGACCCAAGGGTCGACCACGATAAATATGGATTGACGGAATATTAGTAGCACTAGGAAAAATAACAGCAACAGAGGCGACCAAAAGAGCAAAACACCGCAAATTATATCTCCCCTCGACCCTGAAAGGCAAATGAAGAAAGGAAGAAGAAGAAGAAGAGAAAAAAAAACGAAATAAATTTAAGCTCATCGCATTAGAATTTATTGAGGATTGTAATAGTGGGAAGTACTGAGGGAAAGAAAAGATAATATAAAGCAGATGAAATATGTTAGAAGGAAAACCTATATAGTAAAATTTGGATCTGGTCGTCACGGGCGTAATACCGACCACATTACCCCCAAAATCATGTGCTGAAGGTCTGTAAAATTTATGGTCCCTAACACAATATTCCCTATACGACACTTGGCGTGACGGTGGTGCTTTACTTTACTTTTTTTTTTATTGGATCTGGATAAGACATCGTCGTCTGGACAAAAAAGTCCCGAGTTCGAATCCCACCACAGGCGATGGGAATTTCTCACTTCGATTCGGTGGTTTCTTTTTGGTATTATCCTCCCCGATCAGATAACTATCTCTCTCTGGGTAGTGAAATCCGATGTATAGCTCTCACTGGGTAGTGAGATCCGATATCTAGCTCTCTCTGGGAAGTGAGATACGATGTCTAGCTCTTTCTGGGTAGTGAGATCCGATGTTTAGTCTATCTGGGAAGTGAGATCCGATGTATAGCTCTCTCTCTGGTTAGTGAGATCCGATGTATAGCTCTCTATGGTTAGTGAGATCCGATGTATGGCTCTCTATGGTTAGAGAGATCCGATGTATAGCTCTCTCTGGTTAGTGAGATCCGATGTATAGTTCTCTCCGATGTATAGTTCTCTGGTTAGTGAGATCCGATGACTAGCCCACTCCGAGTAATGAGATCCAGTGACTAGCCCTTCTTGGGTAGTGAGATCAGATGTCTAGTCATATTGGGTAACGGCGACAAAGAGAATGTTCTGTTTGCAATCGTAACACCTCAAAGATCTCTTGACAGTTCATCGATCCAAAAGATATGTCAAAATATGTCATGGCCGGGAGAAATTGATCAGCAAATCTATCCATGGCGAAGCCAGATGTATTGGATACACAGACGTATGTTTCGCAGCTTTATGGAAACTAGCGACACAACTAACTCTCGTGCTCCCACTTCATGGGTGAAAGCTTAGAGTAAGGTGGCGTACAAACATTCAGTTTTTGAGAGTTTTGGATATAAATCAAAATAATCAGCGCATTTGAAAAGAGTTATTTGGTAGAAAATCAAGAAGAGAAGTGATAGAGGACTTTAAAGATGGAATATTGCAGACTGACATGATCACACTCGCGAGGAAGCGCGGAACGTGATGATGATGAAGGGCTTAAAAGGTGGACATGTTTACCAGGAAGTGTCCACTCAAACGAAGACGATGCACTTCCAGGAGAGTGGTTTCGCATGCGATCGACGACACTGTTGTTCAAGGGGAAGAACGGTTGATGTTACAGAAATAGCAACAGCCGAGCTTTGCCGAGCGGTGGGAATCTTGGAGAGTGATGAGTGACAATATAGAAAGCTGAACGGAAACCATTAGCACGATAGCGGATGTCTTAAATGCTAATCACGATTCAGTGACAGTCTTGGAACAAAAAACAAGAATTGCGTGGGATTTAGAGAAAGAAAACAAAATGATTATGGTCTCAATGATGACCTAGCGGGAAGGGTCTCAAACATCATGTCCTGCTTCTGAGATTCCATTCCCACATCATCATCATCATCAAGTACCGGGCCTGCTGGCGTAGCTGATCATATCTCTCCACAACTTTCGATCTCGACAGTTATTTATCATTTCTGTTGTTGACCTTCTGCCAAGACATTCTCTTAAGCTGTCTGGTATTTTTTTCTCTTTGTTTCCCTCTGTCTCTTCATCCCTCAATTTTCTCAGTTGTTACAATATATTCCAGTTGTTCTCTTCTCATTATATGGCAAAAAAATGATGATTGTTTCCTCCTAATGTTGGAAATTAGCTCTCTTTTTGCTTTGACCTCTTTCAGAACAATTTCATTACTCTTGTTAGCTGACCATGGTACTCTCAATATTCTTCTGTAAAACCACATTTCTACACTCCAGTGATTTTCTTGTCTTCCTATTGTCCATGATTCACATTCATATGTTAAGACTGGCTCTAAATAACATTTAAAAACTCTTTTTCTTGTTTCTATTGTTCATTCCCACAGACATATTATTTTTTTTTAAGTGAATGCGATTTACAGTTGTTATATTTCAATTCTATCCATAAATCCAGGTTATCTGCAGTCAAGAGTTGCCCATATCCGCTCGACCACTATTTCCAGCATTTAACAAAATGTATCGGGTAAATTTCGTTGACAAGGTCGCCCCGTGCATGTCCTACTCCCCTGGATAGGTTCCAAACCATCTTAGTTGCCTCACACGTCAAGCATAACAGTGGCCGTATTCCTTTCTCACCTCTCCATTAAGGCTCCTGTAGCCATACGGGAAGATTTACTGCAGCGCAGCATAATTCTTGTTCGTCAAATCACAAGGCAACACACAAAAATCATCACAGATAATTTTATATGGGTTTTGTAGTATTTGGTTAGCTGATTTCAAATCTGTCTTTAGTTTTTTTCTACCACGTAACATTTTTTTTAAATAGCTAATTATAATATATTTCAACAGTGGTGATGACCACAAATCGAGTACAATGTTTTATTTAGATTGGTATCGATACCTTATTACTGGCTGTTACAAATTTGTTCAGTTTCGGGTCACGTGATTTAGTATCGATGCTACCATTTTTGTGTATTCGATAGGATATTAAATCCATCTATACACGTGTGGTGTTTGCTTAAAGTAATTACGACAAGTATATTATGAGATTTCGTTGTGTTGTCCTTTCTTTTATTGTAAAGGTTGCAAAAACCTTGCATTTGTGTACTTGATAACTTATTTTGTGTACTTATTAACTTATTATCATGCCTAGAAGATGCATCAATCATCCAAACTGTTTCTGTTTTATGTGTGGTTCATTTGTGACGAAATCACAGCGGCGCACGATTTCAGATGATCTAAAGAAGATATACATATTGTATTTTGGCTGTCCACTGGGTGATCAGGATAAATCTTGGGCTCCACATATCATATGTACCAGTTGTTCAAGCGGACTACGTGACTGGCTAAATGGCCGCAAGGCAGCTATGCCATTTGCAATTCCAATGGTATGGAGGGAACCGCGAGACCATGTCAATGATTGCTACTTTTGTCTGGTGAACACAAATGGATTCTCTGCTAAAAATAAACAGAACATTGTATATCCTAGCTTAGATTCTGCCATCAGGCCTGTTCCACATGACGATTCATTGCCTATTCCTTTACCTCCTTCTGGTGGACTCGTATCTATGCAAGATGGGGAGGAATGCAATGAAAACACAGCTGGTCACAATGCAGACTCAACTGATCCAGATTATACTGTTGATGAATGTTTAGAACCTAAGACTTTTACACAGGCAGAGCTGAATGATCTTATTCGTGATCTAAATCTGTCTAAAGATAAAGCAGAACTTCTTGCTTCAAGGCTTAAGCAAAACCATTTGCTTGCAAGGGACGTTAACATAACTCATTATAGAAAACGAAATCTCAACATGACGACGTTCTTCAATGTTGACCTTGGCTGTCGCATGTCATTAAAACTTCACTTCTTGCACTCCCATGTAGATTTTTTCCCAGAAAATCTTGGTATGGTGAGTGATGAGCAAGGAGAACGTTTTCACCAGGACTATCAGTTAATGGAGCGCCGTTATCAAGGTTTGTGGAATGAGAGTATGATGGCCGACTTCTGCTGGATGCTATTCCGTGATAATCCAGGCGAAGAATATAACAGAAAATCATATTCCAAGCATTTTTGAAGAAACATTCAACATATCTATGCTGTGATGTGAGTATATTTGATTTAGTCTAGAAGATGTGAATCATTTGCTTAATTGATGTTTGCGATTCTCGAACAAATACAGCCAAGTTCAGTGAAAACTAACATCACTCATAACTTAAAAACTTGACGTGATAGAAAAAACTGATACCAGATCTGAAATCAGCGCCAAAAAATCCTTTAGAAAAGTGTATTTTGGTTTGAGATGATTAAAAAAAGTTTGATTTTGTTGCCTTGTGAATTATTGAATTAACTTTAACTCTAGCGACATAGAAATTATGACAAAAAGATAAAATATAAATGGATATTAAGTTACTTCGATCATAAATACATTAACAGGCAACCAGTTGAATGTATCAGTGTAGCGAACAAGAGAAGACTAGACGTAGAAAAGACCTAAGTGTCTTTAACCTTAAAACAAGACAAAGCGGAATACAAATAAAAAAAAAGAATGAAGGAAATCTATTATTGTATAGATCCAGCTATAGCCTGCTTTAGATATCTCTGAGCGTAGAAATGGAAACCTCTGAAAAACCCCACTAGATTGACGTATTCAGCTATGTCCCAAATATTTATCATCATCATCATCATCATCGAGTGCCATCTCCGCAACGAAGGTTGGCTACCATGGAGCGCCATTCTGCTCTGTCTCTTGCTTTGATGGTGCAGGTTGTCATAGGCTGGTCTGTCCATCTTTTGATGTTACTCATCCATGTTAGTCTTGGTTTGCCTCTGCCACTTTTACCTTGTATTTTCCCTTCCAATATTACTTTTAGTAGGCTGTTGTGTCTTTTAACATGCCTCAACAGTTTCATTTATCTTGTTCTAATTGTGTTTAGTAGTTCTTTTTTTCATTTATTGTTGTTTTAAAACTTCATCGTTTGTTTTCTTTTCTTTCCATCCAATTCTACCTATTCTTCTATATATCCACATTTCAAAGGCTTCAATTTTCTGTTCTGTTTTCTTGTCTAATATCCATGTTTCTGCACCATACAGGAATATTGAGAAGACGTAATATTTTGCTATTCTTAGTTTTAGCCCTGGTGTTATTTGTTTTGATATTAGTATATTTTTCATGACATTAAAATTACTTTTTGCCATTCCTATTATTTTGTTTATTTTAGTTTTACATTTTCCATCACTGGTTATATATAGATATACTGGATATTTATAGTTTTACTAAAACCTGCGGGCTGAGAGGAACATGCGGGAATCACCAAAACTTTATCATGGCTTCATCGATGTGAGCTATAGACACCTGCTTGCATTTTAGCCAGAAAAGCAAATTTTCATGACTGAACTAAAATGCCACTTTCAGATAACAAAAGTGAGCTGTGACATCTATATGTAAAGTAAAAGTAAAGTACCCCTGTCACGCCAAGTGTCGTATAGGGAATATGGTGTTAGTGACCATAAATTTTACAGACCTTCGGTACATGATTTTTGGGGAAATGTGGTCGGTATTACACCCGTGCCGCTTTACTTTCCCAGAAAAAAATCCGGTACCCATTAAAGGCTGGGTGAATCGGAAGCCGTCGGTTGGGATCGAACCCTACCTCTTGTCCTTTGTAGTCAAGTTCACTAACCGCTGAGCTATCGCGGCTCCCTGTGACAACTTATGTCAACATGTAAATACACACAAAGTAAGACGCCACATAACATTACAAGACGAATCAGCTACTTATACAAAAGGCTCTGGCTAAAACTACTTCATTACTATCCAGTAAAAAGGTATTGTCAACAACAGATGCAAGATAAAATGAGCATACTTGATGAGAGATCGCAACAGATGAGACTGAAATAAATAGAGATATGACCAAAATTATGAGAATTATTGCAGTTGGAAATAACCAAATAAAAACAGGTGAATTACCTCTACTAGTTGTACAATCGTACATATATCTGGGCAGTAATATAGACAAAGAAGAAGGAACAGAAAATGATACCAAAATAAGGATATCAAAAACAAGAGGAGCATTTGTTGCAATGCAAAAACATATGGAAGTTCAAAGAAATTAGGTTAAATACTAAAATAAACATTTTCAACTCCAATGTTTAGTCAATGTTATTATGCGGCTGTGAAACATGGAGAACAACTAAAGTGATAATCACGAAGATACAGACTTTCATAAATGGATGCTTACGCAGAATAAAAGGATGGAAATAGCAGGGCAGAATCATTAACATAGAATTATGGAAATGTATCAGTCAAATACCAGTGGATAAAGAGATACAGCGAAGACGATGGCGCTAGATGAGACACACCCTGCGGAAGCCAACTGAGAGTATTACACAACTGGCCCTTTTTTGGGATCCCCGGGGAAAAAGACGAAGAGGAAGACCAAGAAATTCCTGGAGAAGACAGACAGAAGCAGAGATGAAGATGATGGGGAAGACATTGAATGAGCTGAAAAGAATGAGAAGAAACAGAACGACTTGGAAAGTGTTTGTTGAAGACCTATGCTCCACAGGGAGCTGAAAGGTAGAAGTAAGTAATAAAATTTGCATTCTGTCTGTCTATTGTTCAACGTCACGGTAATGGGAGGGAAAAGCAATTTATTATTTAAACCACTGTTATCATGGCAACAAGGGAAGTGATGCTGAAATGACCTATCTAGTTCTCTTATACATTGTAATGTCGATAGATGTCGTTGAACGGTTGTAGTAGGTTTGATCTACATAAACATTGAAGCCATTTTATAATTAACGTTTCGAATTACTGGAGCTATATCACGGCTAAAGTATGAAACATGGTGACTGGTTGTACACTAACATTACAACTCATTTAGCTGGAGTGTGATTGTGTTATGTTTTGTGATAAAATAATTGAGGAGTTGTGGCCTCCGTTGACTCCTCTGAATATATCCATCGCTCAGAGGCAGATGGTAGAATGTATGTCACGTGAATCGTTTGGATATTAGAAGGAACATTGGGTTTATCAAAACATGGACTTGTTTCTGCACCATATAGGATTGTTGAGAATATATAGCATTTTCCTATTATTAGTTTCAGCCCTGGTGTTATTTGTTTTGATGTTAGTATATTTTTCATGACATTAAAATTACTTTATGCCTTTTCCTATTCCTTTGTTTATTTCAGTTTTAAATTTTCCATCACTGGTTATAGTATGTCCAAGGTAGTTGTAGTTCTGAACTGTGTCCAAGTCTATTCCTTCAATTTGAATATCCACTTGTGGGTTTTGAGTATTTTCTTTGTTTATGATCATAGTTTTAGTCTTTTTGATATTGATATCTAATCCAGACTTTTTGCTTCACATGTTTATTCCATTAAGTAATTGTTGTAGATATTTAGGATTTTCTGCTAGTAGTACAGTATCATCAGCATATCTTCAGCATTAAGTATCATCTGAGACATTTGGCCAAGTGGTTTTCTTAATAATTCTACTGCTAGTGGCGATTCTGGAGTTGAATACATAGTTACCAATTCTGATTCTGATAAGTGACAACTCACCAATATTCTGGTACTGGCGCTATAACTCGATTTGAGTCATTCTAGATAAAGCTATCCTCCATGAAGTGTGTTATTTGTGGAAATAATCACTGGAATCACTGAACTATATACTTCTGTAATTGACACACAAGGAACTTCAAAGTCTAACTTTTACAATACACTCATCAACTGAATTATCGAGTTTTCATCACTGCTTGCTAATACCTAACTTGATAGGTATAATTAGGATTCACTATCTAGTTCTCGAATCTGAGTTTTCTCTTTCTCTATCTCTCTTTATGTGTTTGTCTTTTTCAATGACGCATACATTTAAATACTAACACCTCATTTGCATATTAGATGCCGAGTGGCGAGCAATTTGTCAACCCAGACAAGGGCAAGAGACAAAGTTGAAATTTGCATAAACTTTCTGGCAAAAAGAGAAAGAAAAATACAAGACGCCAATTTGACTTCTAATTAACCCTTCCACTGTCAACATAATTGATGTACTTGTGTTCAAAGAATGATAGTTCAACTGGTTTACACTTTCCATTCCTCGTCTGCTGCCTTCCTCAGCCTCAAGATGTTATCAAGTGCTGATTGTTTTACTTGTGACATCGACTTTAGGGGGTAAGCTAAACTCAGATTACTTCCCTTAACTTCTTCAAAATGTTTCCATGTCTATTCCTGAAAATGCTACTGCTACTGTATACTTCGCTGTGGGTAACAAATGTAACGTATAATGACCACTATTACAATATCACAATAGCACTTTCAGTGTAATCAATGAAGTGTTATAATATATTAGACAAATAAATCATTTCATTTCACACATAAATGTTATATTAATAGGTGAATTATTGTTAGCATTATTCTCTTCCATTCTTTACGTGGAATCAGTAGTTTCATTGTAGTCGGTGCATCCCCATATCCGTTCAACCGCATGTTCCAGCATTTCTTGAAGTATATGCAGACAGATTGTTCCTCCAAAGATACATCTGCGATTCCCATTAAGCATTCAGTATCGACCAGACCCATTTTCCATCTTTAGACTCATCAGTCCCTCGATATTTAGAGTCATCCAGGAGCAGCATCTACTGCTGCAGTGTTGTCCGTTAATATTACATCATCATCATCATCATCATCATCATCATCATCAAGTACCGTGACTGGTGGCGTAGATGATCTTATCTCTCTACAATTTTCGACTTGACAGCTATTTATAATTTCTGTTGTTGACCTTCTGTCAAGCCATTCTCTTAAGCTGTCTTGTATCTTTTCTCTTTGTTTCCCTCTATCTCTTTACCCCTAAATTTTCCCAGTTTATACAATATATTCCAGCTGTTCTTTTCTCATTACATGGCCAAAAAACGATGATTGTTTCTTCCTAATATTGGAAATTAGCTGTCTATTTTCGTGGCATCTCTCAGAAAGTTGTCATTACTCTTCTTAGCTGTCCATGGTATTCTCAACATTCTTCTATAATACAACATTGTTGCAGCTTCCAGAGATTTTCTTCTCTTGTATCATATTATCCATGATTCACAGCAGATTCCGTAGCAGATTGTTTTAGTGGTAATTTAATACAAAATTGCAGATAACTTTAACAGGTGCATCCGAAAAATAAAATCACATCGACTATATAAGAATCAAAAGAATATCACGAAAGATAGAAGTAAAGCAAGCAGTAAGAGATTTAAGTATGAGTATCTGTAAGAACTGATTTCCGAAATCAACTGAAGAAATCACTTGAATTATTTGGGACACGTCAAACGACGCAAAACAGATAGAACAATAACAGATGGCGTTGTTCACGGGAAAAAAAAAAAACGATAATCACCGTGGACCCATCGAGGACCGACCACATAAAATTATCGCCGTCAGGCATTATGGGAAACAACGAGGGACATTCAGATTAGCAGACAAGATTGCAACGTCCACATAGGACAAGCTATATGAAACTGGAACATTGATTTTATGAATACACTTTTTTTCAGAATTGACAAGCTCAATGACTTCATGTATGGGATACTTCACACCATCAACTCAATTAGTAATAATTTAAGTTTTTAATTTTTCCTTTAAACATTGTGAATGTACAATCATCATCATACACATCATCACATCACCATCGAGTACAATGTTATTTATCATTTCTGTTGTTGACCTTCTACCAAACACTTCTCTTAAACTGTCTGTTATCTTTTTGCTATGCTTCCCTCTATCTCTTCGTCCCTCAATTTTCTAATTGTCGCAATATATTACAGCTGTTTCCTTCTCATTACATGGCCAAAAAATGATTATTGCTTCTTCTTAATATTGGATATTAGCTCTCTTTTTGGTTTGGCATCTTTCATAAACGTTTTCATTGCTCTTCTTAGCTGTCCATGGTATTCTCAACATTCTTCTATAAAACCTCATTTCTACAGACTCCAGTGAGTGTCTTTTCTGTTGTCTTAATCTCCATGATTCACATCAATATATAAATATTGGTTCTACATAACATTTAAGAACTCTTTTTCCTGTTTCCAATGTCAAAAATGGATTTCACAATATCTTCCTCATAAAAAAAAAAATTGTTTTGCCTGAGCTATTCTGCATCTCACCTCTGTTGAACATCTAGCACCTGACTTTCACATTGTTCCCAAATATTTAAATTCATTTACCAGTTTTAATATTGTTCCACTTGACTGAATTGTGCAGTTCAGTAATTCTTTTGTTGTTGCTACACTATTTTCTGCCTTTTTGTTATTGAGACCGAGTCCTTTATTTTTGCTTTCTCTCACTATGTACTATAATTAAATCATAAGGAAATTGTAACTGTGAAATGACGAAATAAACAGGATAATTAAAATACCAGTGACAGTTCCTATACTTCGTGCAATGATGCCAGATCTTCCTGAAATGAACGGGAAAGCGATCGGAGTGCTTGTATTTTGTGTCCAAATACAATGATGATTATATACTCTAGAACAAATACTTCTAACTTGGACTCATAGAAGCTAAAGAGAATTGTTGTTTAGGAGTACAAGCACTTCATTGTTTATCTTCACAACCTTGGGTTTTCTCAACCAAAGCGTGTTCCCGTACACTTGTAAGTGTTTATCCGTCCCGTATATATAAAGTATATGTATAAAGTATAAAAATGACAATCACAAATATACAGACCTTTATCAATGGAGACTGCACAGCATAAAATGATGGAAATGGCAGGACAAAATTCTATCTATCTATTGACCTTTCGAGCCGTAACCGGCCCATAGGGCGTAGACCAAGATACACCTTCTCCTATATGAATTTTTGTTCTAGCAGTTTTCTTTTAAAGATATTTTATCAAATCTCGCCATCTGTCTCTGTTCTGTGCAAGCAGTTCTATCTCATTGAGGGAGCCGATTCCTGCTGCTCTTGCCTCTCTCATCAATGTTCTTCTCAGTGTCTCCCTGGGTCTTCCTCTTTTTCTTTTACCTGTTGTTTCCCATATGAGGGCTTGCTTTGCTATTCGATTATTATCTCTTCTCATCACATGTCCAACGTATGACCATCGTCTTTTCTTTATTACTGAAGATATTAGTGGTTGATTGGCGATTTCTCTAATTTCCTCGTTTGTTTTGAATTCGTTCCATTCTATACCAAGTATTTTCCTTAGACATTTATTTTCGAATGCGTTCAACTTTGTTTCTATATCTCTTGTTGTTTTCCAGCTTTCACACGCATACGTAAGGGTTGATAGTACATTTGATTTGAATAGCCTAAGTTTTGTGTTTGTGCTAATGAGTTTTGATTTCCACAACTTTTCAAGGCTTCTGAAAGACATTGCTGCTTTAGCCAGTCTGATTCTAATTTCTTTGCTCGTATCCCCTTCTCGATCAATGTGACTTCCAAGATAGATGAAGTGATCGATCTCTTCTACTGGTTTGTTTTCCATGTATATATGGACAAAATTACTAACTTAAAATTATAGAAAAGTACCTGTCAAATACCAGTGGACAAAGAAGACTATGGCGTTGGATAGGACACACAATGCGGATGCCAAATGAGCGTATTACACGACAGGCATTTTTTGGAATCCGCAAGGGAAGAGACAAAGAGGAAGACCAAAAATATTGTTGGAGAAGACAGATGGAAACAGAGATAATCATATGGAATAATCCCAATAATCTTCATGGAAGGATCTTGAAGGAATGGCAAGAAACAAAACGGCTAGGGAAGTGTTTGTTGAAGACCTATGCTCTACAGGGAGCTGAAAGAAAGAAAAAGAAGATATATATATATATATATATATATATATATATATATATATATATATATGTAATATTTTTAAAAGGCATTAACATTAAACAGCACATAAGCAAGGATGCGTCCTCTCACCACTCCTCTTCATCAAATATATGGACAAAATAAATCAGGAAACAACCAACAATAAGGAAAAATCAATTAATAACATAGAGGTAGAAAACTCCAACATCAACGAGCTACTCTTCGCAGATGACCAATGCCTAATATATGAGGATGAAAACCTGATACAACAGCATTTAACATCTCTAGATAAAAGCTGCACAAACTACAGTATGCAAATTAACACAGCAAAAACAGAGGCTATAAGAATAAGCAAATTAAGACCCCCATTAAACATTAAGATCAAAGATAAAGAAATAAAACAAGTAGAGGAATTAAATTATTTAGGCACAATGTTCACAGAAGGTGGAAAACTAGACAGATAAATTGACATGAGAATACAAAAAGCAAATGCTGACATACCAGCTTTCACCATTGCTAAGATATCCAAACATTTCTATGCCAGCTAAACAACAAATAATAAATAGAATTTTCATACCAACTTTGTGCTATGAAAGTCAAACATGGACCCTTTCTAAATCACATTTAAGAAAGATCAATACATGTGAGATGCGTTGCTTGAGAAAAGTAACAAACAACACAAGAAGAGATAGAATACCAAATGAAACCATAAGAAAAATGGTAGGAACAAAACCCTGCCAAGAATATTTAGAACAACAACAACTTAAATGGTTTGGCCACCTGGTCAGAATGAACCCTTACCAATCACCATCTATGTTTGATTTGTGTGACTTTTTGTGTTTGATTTGTGTGACTTTTTGTGTTTGATTTGTGTGACTTTTTGTGTTTGATTTGTGTGACTTTTTGTGTTGAATTTTTCACTCATTCGTTCTAGAAAAACTCATATATTTTCCTTAAAATGTCACATCTATGTCTATTGTTGACTCTCTTTGACATGTTTCTGTCGAGTTAGCACGTGATTGTGCTCTTAATTCTCTCGCAAATAAACAATTATGTTTTTATCGACATGGCATGGCCATGGGGCTTTAATACGCATGCACGAATAAGGAAACAGGAACTAAAATATTTGTATATATTTATCTATAGCGTGGGCAAGAGAAAAAAATAGACAGGGAGAATAGAAGAGAGTCATAATGAGAGAGGACGAGAGAGAGAGAGAGAGAGAGAGAGAGAGAGATGTTCAAAGTGATAAAGAGAAAGAAATAGAGTGAGAGCGCTAAAGGGAAGAACGACGAGAAAAAAAATTGAGAATAAAGAAGAGTTGCTTGCTTAAGTTCATCCAATGACTAAAGGGACACACCAATCTTTCTTCATCCGTTCTTATGAGGACATTAAGTGTGTGTCTATGAGATATGTTGTGGTTTGCCGTAGAATTGTAATATTTTCGTCTTTCGTCCCAATACATCCGACTTAAGTATTATAGAAAGAGCACGAAAAATAAAGTGTGAGATAAAGAAAGAAAAAGAAATGGAATGGAAAATGCAGAGAGAATTAAAGAGAGATAGGTCTTGTTCAAACAATAGTATAATTGGGAATCTAACGACACATATGATTGAAAGACTATATGTATGTATGGTCTTTGGCGTCTTGACAGACGGTTGGTAACAAGCAATCAGATAAGTCAGTAGATTGGTAACAATTTTAGTGTCATATGTTGTATGCTTCGTTGCTGAACTGCTTCTCTCGTGGTAGAATCTTTCAATATTGGATAGACTGGTCCAGCCTGCGAATGAACAAGATGTATTCGTGGTGCCTGGCCTCGTTTCCTTTTTCCTGCGTCTTTTGTCTTCACAAAATTCTTTGAATTTGATGTCAGCACTGCTTCGAAAGATGCTGTGCCATTATTATTAATTTCTGTTCTCCACTGCTTCAATCTGCAGCCATATTTTTCCGTTTCTTTCGCTGATAGAGAATTCCCTCAGTGAAGCCCTGCAAACATCAATATATCTCAGCACTGGTCTGTCCTATCTCTTTCTGTCCTTAAGTTCGCCATGTTCTATTTGTTTGGGAATACGAATGTTTGCCAATATTCTTTCATGACTCAGGCTCCTTAGTCTACGACTCCTACGTGTTCCTATTATGAATGGAAGTTTAGCTCGTTGTAAGACATTACAACGTAAAGAATAGTGACACTGTGATCTTCCAGGAATGTCGTAAGAGGCGACTAAGGAGGTTGATAGATGGCTTGACAAGCTGTCATTGTGAAAAGCATTGTTATGGAAACAGAGCCATAGATTTAGGAAGTCAGTGATCTCTGAAATATGTGCCATTTAGGCTCGCAAGGTTTCTGTTTTTAAGATTGTGGTTCTGCCCTATGTGCCGTCTTCGGCTCGAAAGGACAATAGATAGATAGAAGACATTAGAGTTTGTTACAATATAATTTTACTCCCTTACTGAACCACAATCTAGAAGCTTCGTTTCCTGAAGGGCTGGAATATCAACTTGTAGTCTCTGCAACCCCATGTCGATGAGTGGTGTTGTCCTTACCTTTTATACATTATGGGGGTTGTTATTTAATCCTGAACATATTGTCCTAACGTTCCATGTGCCGAGTGCGAGAGATGGTGTTTTCTTTCTGCTGTGTCCTAACGAGGATGGAACTGACATTTAAGTTTGCTTGCTATGCCTGGGCCAATAATAGGGAGATAGTCGTTAGCCCAAAATACACTACTCCCCCCCCCCCTATTTTCCCCTCGTGCTCATCTTTGAAATTCTCAGAAGCAGGGACGAGGCCCTTACGTTCAAAACCAAAGCTGAGTCGCAGGGGATGCCTTATCCCCAGGCAAGGGGATCTTATTATCTTATCCATAATAAGATGGATATTACGACTGCCTTAGGGTCACTTCCTCCGTATTTTTTGTTTGAGTTTACTCCTGTAGCCTTCGAACTCTCCCGAGTCTTCTCACAAGGCAGTGAGCGAACGGGATAAGAAAGCCGCTGTCGGAAATAAGCACTCGATTGAAAGACTAAGACATAGAAACAATAGATCGTACGTCAAATTGTCATCTGTCAGATTTATTGAGATTATGAGATTATAGGATGAGGACGGACATGGCGTATATGCAAGGTAAGTCAATAGGAGGAAATAAGCACGGCATGGAGCTTGGAAGCGAGGTAGTGATAGTGTTTGTAAAGATATGATAATAAGAGATTACGAAGATAGAACAAAGGATAAGACAAAGAGAGTAACAATGTAAGGGAAGTAGAGGGAGAGATATGAAGAGAATAGAACAAGATTGAAAGAGGAATATATAACAGATACGTATGTATAGATTTAAGGATAGATAAAGTATTAGGGGGAGGGAAATTAACTAGAGTGAGTATTAAGAAAGTACAGAGAGATGAGAGAGAGAGAGAGTGATAGAGATAGTGACAGAGAGTGGCAGACAGAGAGAGAGAGAGAGCTATAGAGATAGTGATAGAGAGAGTGGCAGACTGATAGAGATAGAGATAGTGATAGAGAGAGTGGCAGACAGAGAGAGAGAGCTATAGAGATAATGACAGAGAGTGGCAGACAGAGAGAGAAAGAGCTATAGAGATAGTGATAGAGAGAGTGGCAGACAGAGAGAGAGAGAGCTATAGAGATAGTGATAGAGAGAGTGGCAGACAGAGAGTGAGAGAGTGATAGAGATAGAGATAGTGATAGAGAGAGTGGCAGACAGAGAGAGAGAGCTAAAGAGATAGTGATAGAGATAGTGATAGAGATAGTGATAGAGAGAGTGGGAGACAGAGAGAAAGTGATAGAGATAGTGATAGAGCGAGTGGGAGACAGAGAGAAAGTGATAGAGATAGTGATAGAGATAGTGATAGAGAGAGTGGGAGACAGAGAGAAAGTGATAGAGATAGTGATAGAGCGAGTGGGAGACAGAGAGAAAGTGATAGAGATAGTGATAGAGATAGTGATAGAGATAGTGATAGAGATAGTGATAGAGATAGTGATAGAGATAGTGATAGAGATAGTGATAGATAGAGTGGGAGACAGAGAGAAAGTGATAGAGATAGTGATAGAGCGAGTGGGAGACAGAGAGAAAGTGATAGAGATAGTGATAGAGCGAGTGGGAGACAGAGAGAAAGTGATAGAGATAGTGATAGAAAGAGTGGCAGACAAATAGAGAGTGATAGAGATAGTGATAGAGATAGTGATAGAGATAGTGATAGAGATAGTGATAGAGATAGTGATAGAGATAGTGATAGAGATAGTGATAGAGCGAGTGGGAGACAGAGAGAAAGTGATAGAGATAGTGATAGAGATAGTGATAGAGCGAGTGGGAGACAGAGAGAAAGTGATAGGGATAGTGATAGAAAGAGTGGCAGACAAATAGAGAGTGATAGAGATAGTGATAGAGATATTGATAGAGCGAGTGGGAGACAGAGAGAAAGTGATAGAGATAGTGATAGAAAGAGTGGCAGACAGAGAGAAAGTGATAGAGATAGTGATAGAGAGAGTGGCAGACAGAGAGAGAGTGATAGAGATAGTGATAGAGATAGTGGCAGACAGAGAGAGAGAGAGAGAGAGAGAAAGTGATAGAGAGAGTGGCAGACAGAGAGAGAGAGTGATAGAGATAGTGATAGAGAGAGTGGCAGACAAATAGAGAGTGATAGAGATAGTGATAGAGATAGTGATAGAGCGAGTGGGAGACAGAGAGAGAGAGTGATAGAGATAGTGATAGAGAGAGTGGCAGACAGAGAGAGAGTGATAGAGATAGTGATAGAGAGAGTGGCAGACAAATAGAGAGTGATAGAGATAGTGATAGAGAGAGTGGCAGACAAATAGAGAGTGATAGAGATAGTGATAGAGATAGTGATAGAGCGAGTGGCAGATTGAGAGAAAGTGATAGAGATAGTGATAGAGCGAGTGGGAGACAGAGAGAAAGTGATAGAGATAGTGATAGAGAGAGTGGCAGACAAATAGAGAGTGATAGAGATAGTGATAGAGCGAGTGGGAGACAGAGAGAGAGTGATAGAGATAGTGATAGAGAGAGTGGCAGACAAATAGAGAGTGATAGAGATAGTGATAGAGAGTGTGATAGAGATAGTGATAGAGATAGTGATAGAGATAGTGATAGAGATAGTGATAGAGATAGTGATAGAGCGAGTGGGAGACAGAGAGAGAGTGATAGAGATAGTGATAGAGAGAGTGGCAGACAAATAGAGAGTGATAGAGATAGTGATAGAGATAGTGATATAGCGAGTGGCAGACAGAGAGATAGTGATAGAGATAGTGATAGAGCGAGTGGGAGACAGAGAGAAAGTGATAGAGATAGTGATAGAGATAGTGATAGAAAGAGTGGCAGACAGAGAGAGAGAGTGATAGAGATAGTGATAGAGAGAGTGGCAGACAGAGAGAGAGAGAGAGAGTGACAGAGATAGTAATAGAAAGAGTAGCAGACAGAGAGAGATGGTGATAAAGAGATATAGTGAATGAGAGAGTGTTAAACAGATAGTGATAAAGAAGTAAGTGATAGAGAGAAGGTGACCGAGAGAGAAAGTGAATGAGAGATTGTGAAGGAGAGATAAAGACAGCGATATAGTGATAGAGAAAAAGTGAAAGAGAGAGAGAGAGTAATTGAGAGAGTGTCATAGAGATATTGTGGTAGAGAGGAAGTGACAGAAAGAGAGAGAGAGAAAGAGAGAGAGAGAGAGAGAAAGAGAGCTGGAGGAAAAAAGGGTACGAAACAACGAGAACGGAAAGAACAGATGAGAATGAATCAAGAGAAATCAAGCAGGCAATAGAAAATACATTTAAAATATCCAGCGTGATTATAGGCATTCTATGGGTGGATATTTCCCTTATGATGTGTGAGTGGGACACTTATATCTCTATATTATGATTATAGGCATTCTATGGGTGGATATTTCCCTTATGATGTGTGTGTGTGTGGGACACTTATAGCTCTATATTATGATCATAGGCATTCTATGGGTGGATATTTCCCCGATGATGTGTGAGTGGAACACTTATAGCTCTATATTATGATCATAGGCAGTCTATGGGTGGATATTTCCCCGATGATGTGTGAGTGGAACACTTATAGCTCTATATTATGATCATAGGCATTCTATGGGTGGATATTTCCCCGATGATGTGTGAGTGGGACACTTATAGCTCTATATTATGATCATAGGCATTCTATGGGTGGATATTTCCCCGATGATGTGTGAGTGGGACACTTATAGCTCTATATTATGATCACAGGCAGCACCACAACCAGCCTGTCGGCTATCTAGACCATCCATTATCATTTTCAACATCATCACGTTACATATCGGCCAGCGTTATTGTTGTTTTTGTGTACAGGTATATAACAAATTTTTCTCCACTTTGATCCAGTTTGGGGCTAATATTTCCAGCCAGATTAATCTTTACGCTATTTTATTCATACATTTCCATATTCATCTTTACCCAGTTTTCCTCATATATTTCCATATTCATCTTTACCCAGTTTTCCTCATATATTTCCACATTAATCTTTACCCAGTTTTCTTCATATATTTCTATATTCATCTTTATCCAGTTTTCCTCATATATTTCCGTATTCATCTTCACCCAGTTTTCCTCATATATTTTCATATTCATCTTTACCCAGTTTTCCTCATATATTTTCATATTCATCTTCACCCAGTTTTCCTCATATATTTCCCAAAAGTTACAAACAGGCGTAGTCTCGGCTTGAAAACTATCAATGTATTAAATATAATTATCGCCTACTAAACAATAAATATTTTTTGTACAAGAAACACTAAAGAGAAAGAAATATAATAAATAATACAAAATAATCAGTATCTCAACAGACCAAGAATAAATTATTCAGAAAGAAAAAAAAAACACAGAATATACTGACCAAATAATTAGCAACCAATACCCTTATTTATTTTCTTAAGAAATAATGTATTTTTGTAAGGTATTATGTTATTACCCTTACCTCAACCAAGCCAGGCAGTAAACATTTTCCAAGAACTACGAAAGTAAACAGAAAACAAGCAGGACTGCGTTATGCCAAAAAGCTAAAAAAAACAAGTGGGAAAAAGTATTTTAAGAAATGTAAATTATTTCTGTGAAAATCGTGATCAATATCTTTATACTCGCTGCCATATAATGCTACCCAAAGGAGTCGTAATTATTGTTTGTTCCATGGCTGGGTTTTTTTAGTTCTGCCAAAATGGAGCTTTTTCACTTTCAATATATGATCTGTTCTTATGTAATCGGTTCCGGGAGCTTTGAAAGCAACATCAGCAAAATTTATTAAAATCTTTATCTAGCAAGAATTATGAATAAGTAAACTTGACTCTTTGTCCGGTGTTAAAAAGTGACCGATTTAGACTTTTGATCAAAGCGAACTTGACTCTTTGTCCGGTGTTAAAAAGTGACCGATTTAGACTTTTGTCAAAGTGAACTTGACTCTTTGTCCGGTGTTAAAAAGTGACCGATTTAGACTTTTGTCAAAGTGAACTTGACTCTTTGTCCGGTGTTAAAAAGTGACCGATTTAGACTTTTGTCAAAGTGAACTTGACTCTTTGTCCGGTGTTAAAAAGTGACCGATTTAGACTTTTGATCAAAGCGAACTTGACTCTTTGTCCGGTGTTAAAAAGTGACCGATTTAGACTTTTGTCAAAGTGAACTTGACTCTTTGTCCGGTGTTAAAAAGTGACCGATTTAGGCTTTTGTCAAAGTGAACTTGACTCTTTGTCCGGTGTTAAAAAGTGACCGATTTAGACTTTTGTCAAAGTGAACTTGACTCTTTGTCCGGTGTTAAAAAGTGACCGATTTAGACTTTTGATCAAAGCGAACTTGACTCTTTGTCCGGTGTTAAAAAGTGACCGATTTAGACTTTTGTCAAAGTGAACTTGACTCTTTGTCCGGTGTTAAAAAGTGACCGATTTAGACTTTTGTCAAAGTGAACTTGACTCTTTGTCCGGTGTTAAAAAGTGACCGATTTAGACTTTTGTCAAAGTGAACTTGAATCATTAGAATAACAGTAAAGAACCCAGTCACGCCAAGTGGCTTATATCGAATATGGTGTTAGTGGCAGTCATTTTTATAGACCTTCGGCACATGAGTTTTGGGGTAATGTGGGTGGTATTATGCTCGTGCCGCTTTACTTTCCCAGAAAAAAATCAGGTAACAAATATTTTTTCAATTAACAAATATCCACGCCGAAATAGCATGTTGTCCTGCCAGAGAATCCGCCGAATTAACGAATATTTAACTCTTATAGTCCTGACCGATTAAAAGTATTATCAATCATGGTATTATCAATTAGCCAAGGTCAATGACAAGATCTGTCACATCATCTCAGTTATTGCTATTTCCTAGAGAACCTATGTCATTGTACATGAGGGTGTCCATGACTTCTTTTCTCCGATTATTCCTGGGTCTTCCTTGTATTTTTTTCCCTGTGGGTGTCATGACAATGCTGTCTTGCTACACTGACATCATGTCTTTTTATGTATATTCAAGTCATTTTCTATTCATATTCCGCTTATCAATTGCCCCATTTTCAGTTCATTTAAGTAATTAAAAAAAAGTATTATTCCTGAATATGAATCTGTTCCATCAACAGAGCTTTCGAGATTCATTTTATTGCTTATTTGAACCAATTATACAATTTAAATCTGATGTCTATATGTAGTTCCAAAACTCATTAAATGAATGATATCACACATAAACAACATCCGGCATCCATCTTAAAATCGGTAGCCAAAGTTATTACATTGCTCTCGTTGATACAACCGTATCATCAACAAGCAAACAAACAATTTGAGTCAATGTCTGGAGTTTATAAAGAAGACCCGCTCAATGAAGTACTCGTTTTGATCGGAGTCTCGCTTTTACCAGTGAGACCATGTCGTTGAGAAATCTAGGAAGCGCCTGGGCGCAATGCTGGTAATGTCAGCGTAAGACTGTAAACGCATCATCTTGTTCTATTATACCAAGGCATGTTTTTCTATAATTGAGTATCTTCTTTTACCTTTTAGCTCCCGGTGGAGCATAGGTCTTCAACAAACACTTTCCAAGTCGTTCTGTTTTTTGCCATTCTTTTAAGATCATTCCATGTCTTCCCCATCATCTTCATCTCTGCTTCTATCTGTCTTCTCCAAGAATTCCTTGGTCTTCCTCTTTGTCTTTTCCCCTGGGGATTCCAAAAAGGGCCTGTTGTGTAATACTCTCAGTTGGCTTCCGTAGTGTGTGTCCTATCCATCGCCATCGTCTTCGCTGTATCTCTTTATCCACTGGTATTTGACCGGTACATTTCCATAATTCAACGTTTGTGACTTTGTCCTGCCATTTCCATCCCTTTATTCTGCGCAAGCATCCATTAATGAAAGTCTGTACTTTCGTGATTGTCAATTTTGTCATTCTCCATGTTTCACAGCCATATAATAGGACCAACTTAACATTTGAGTTGACAATTTTTATAATTGAGTATGCTGACTCTTAATCTTCTTTCTTTCAATTCCCCGCGGAGAACAAACTAACACTATCCAAACCGTGCTGTGTCTTGTCATTCTTTAAACATAGTTCCGTATCTTCCCCATCATCTTCATCTCTGCTTCCACCTATCTTCAACAATAATATTTTGGTCTTCATCTTTGCCCTTTCCCCTGGGGATTCCAGAAAAGCGCATGTTGTGTAATACTCTCAGCCGACTCCACAGTGTGCTGACCCTGAATAAACAACCGAAAATGAAAAGACTGAAACGGATATAGAACGATTCCATGAGTATCGTTCAAGTCTCGTACTTTACCTTTACTTTTACTATGAGCATCATTCGTGAATGTCCAATAGGTATAGAATGTAGTGTTATGCGCTACCAGCATCATTTTCCCACTATGAAACACAGACTGCATATTTACTTGACACTTGTCTACCTTCGAATTAGCACTGGTATACAACCTCCGACTTCACCTTGATAACGTCCGTCAAAAATAACATTATAGAAACTGGGGAAAAAAAATATTCCCAAATAAAAAAATGTAACGTGATGATGTTGAAATATAAAACGTGATGATGCTAAAATATAAAAAAAATATATATATAATACGTTTTCCCTCACATTCAGCTTTACTGCAGCTTCGCATTGTTTATGCATTCATTTGCATTTCTTTGCCTTAACCCCAAAAATAGCATTATCAGGTTTGCATATTTTACTAGCCGCTTGAAAACATGTCACGATGTAAAGTATGTTTTACTAACTGGTTTCAAAACATGGCACGATGTAAAATATATTTTACTAGCCAATTTGGAAACATGTCACGATGTAAAAAATATTTTCACCTGCCAGTTTTAAAACATGCCATTGCGTTCACTATATTTGACTACCCAGTTTTAAAACATGCCATTGCGTTCACTATATTTGACTACCCAGTTTTAAAACACGCAATATAGTTGGATCAAGTATTATTATTTTTTTTTTAGCGTTGCTGTATACAAAAACCTCAGTGCAAAATAAAAACAAGTGGAACAATATTAAAGCAGGTAAATGAATTTAAATAATTGGGAACTTTGTTAACCTCAGACGGAAGATGTACAAAAGAGGTGAGATGTAGAATGGCTCAGGCAAAAGCAGCTTTAACAAAAAATGAGGAAGATATTTTGCAATCCAATGTTGACAATAGAAACAAGAAAAAGAGTTCTTAAACGTTATGTAGAGCCAGTCTGGATGTGAATCATGGACAATAGGACAACAGACAAGAAAATCACTGGAGTCTGTAGAAATGTAGTTTTACAGAAGAATGTTGAGAATACCATGGACAGCTAAGAAGAGTAATGAAGATGTTCTGAGAGAGGTCAAAGCAAAAAGAGAGCTATCCAATATTAGGAAGAAACAATCATCATTTTTTGGCCATGTAATGAGAAGAGAACAACTGGAATATATTGTAACAACTGGAAAAATTGAGGGACGAAGAGATAGAGGGAAGCAAAGAGAAAAAATAACAGACAGCTTAAGAGAATGGCTTGGCGGAAGGTCAACAACAGAAATGATAAATAGATCGAAAGTTGTGGAGAGACATGATCACCTACGCCAGTAGGCCCGGTACTTGATGATGATGATGATGATATACAAACAAATTACTAATGAAATCTAGTTGAATTATTGTTATCAATATCTTCGGTGATATCGATTGTACGATACTTTTAGCTTTTTTGCAGAGTTACAAAATCAAATAAAAACGAAATTATTGATCTGTTCAAACGAGTGTGTTATTTACATTCCAAACACAGCGAAGTCAAATATCGGCCTCTAAAAATTAAAATGACAGCCATTTTCTGAAAGCTGTGTCAAACGTTTTAAAAGATATCCATGCTGGTATAAATACATATTTGACATGATAGCCATAATCGTAATACCAAATATTTGAATTATACGTCGTTCTGGTAATACCAAATATTTGAATTATGCCTCGTTCTGGCAATACCAAATATTTGATATTATGCCTCGTTCTGGCAATACCAAATATTTGATATTATGCCTCGTTCTGGCAATACCAAATATTTGATATTATGCCTCGTTCTGGCAATACCAAATATTTGAATAATACCTCGTTCTGGCAATACTAAATATTTGAATTATACCTCGTTCTGGCAATACCAAATATTTGAATTATACCTCGTTCTGGCAATACCAAACAAATATTTGAATAATACCTCGTTCGGCAATACCAAATATTTGAATTATACCTCGTTCTGGCAATACCAAATATTTGAATTATGCTTCGTTCTGAGCAAAACCATATAGCTCGATTTGGTAATCATTTGCAACGATACCACATGACCAAACGATATCTTTTTTGTTTCGATACCATGTATCGTTTTCGATACTGAATTAATCTTGGAATCGGTCAAATATCGTTTGGGTCGTAGCGGTAGCCAACGGATCGATTCTCTACAGTGATATGATTACGAGTTACGTCGAGTTACGATTACAGTCGAGCACTGTTCCGGATGTAAATAAATTACAACGACCTCCCAGATCTTGATGCGTTTAAGCCGCCTCCTTTAAGAGACACACATCTTAATAAATTACATTTTTGTCGGTTTTTCTCTATTGGACATGATTCTATCTTTCTCTCTGTTCTTAAATAAGGTACGCATATCATTGTGTGTTACATATTGTGGTCTTTGTGTTTGCACAAACCGTCACTGTACTCAGACAACGCCCGTAAGCGTTGCGACATTTCGTGAAATGTCTCAGGAAAATCTCACGGTGTGGACGAACCCATTAGCACAGACGACCAAGGTGACTTAAGAAATAATTATTAATGATTACAGATGGTGAGAATGTTACTGTTTTAACGTTTTCACCGGCAGCAGCATGTAGCCAATATTCAACTACCACTGATTCTTTGACATTCTCAACTTGAAAATGAAACCTCACTTTTATCGCACCCTACTTACATTGAAGGGATCCGTGATAGCTCAGTGGTTAATGAACTGGAATACAAAGGACAAGAGGTAGGGTTCGATTCCAAACGACGGCTTTCGGGTTCACCCAGCCTTAAATGGGCACCTGATTTTTACTGGGAAAGTGAAGCGGCAGGGGGCGTAATACCGACCACATTACCCCGAAAATCATGTGCTGAAGGTTTGTAAAATGTTTGGTCACTAACACCATATTCCATATACGCCACTTGGCGTGACGGGGCTCTTTACTTTTTACCTACTTACCTTGAGATCTTTTGAGTTACAAAAATCTTGCTAACAGTTGTACAAGGAAGGATTCAGAATAAAATCAATACTGAATTAGATAAGCAGCAATCTGGATTTAGGAAAATAGCAGAAAAGAAGCCATATTCTGCATGAGAACATTAATCGAAAAGTACACAGAAGTAAACAAACCAATATATGCCTGCTTCATAGAGTACACCACAGCTTTTGATAGAGTACACCACAAACAACTTATAGAATGCCTAAAAGAGATACATCTAGATGACATGGACATACGACTAGTATGTAATATATACTGGGAGCAAACAGCAATAATAAAATATAACAAAGAGAACTCTACACCCATTGATATAAAAAGAGGAGTAAGACAGGGATACATCCTATCACCAAGCTTGTTCAATCTATACACTGAGCAAATCTTTAAAAACATCATAGAGATGCCAGGCCTACAAACTAATGGAAAGATAATCAATAACCTAAGATATGCTGATGATACTGTACTACAAGCAGAACATCCTAAAGACCTACAACAATTACGTAATGAAATAAAAATGATAAGCATAAAAAATGGACTAGATATGAATATCAAAAAGATTAAAACGATGATCATAAACAAAGGGGATACTCAAAAGCCACAAGTGGATATCAAAATTGAAGAAATAGGCCTGGAGACAGTTCAGAACTACAACTACCTTGGATATACAATAACCAGTGATGAAAAATGTACAACTGAAATAAATAAAATAATAGGAATGGCAGAAAGTAATTTTAATGCCATGAAGAACATACTAACATCAAAACAGATAACACCAGGGCTAAAACTAAGAATAGCAAAATGTTACATCTTCTCAATATTCCTATATGATGCAGATCATGGACATTAGACAAGAAAACAGAATAGAGAACATAAGCCTTTGAAATGTGGATATATAGAAGAATAGGTAGAATTGGATGGAAGGAAAAGAAAACAAACGATGAAGTCTTAAAACAATTAAAAATGAAAAGAGAACTACTAAACACAATTCGAACAAGACAAATACGATTTTTGGGCCATGTTAAAAGACACAACAGCCTACTAAAAGGAATCATGGAGGGGAAAAACCAAGGTAAAAGAGGCAGAGGCAGACAAAGACTAACATGGGCGAGTAACATCAAAAGATGGACAAATCAGCCTATGACAACCTGCACCATCAAAGCAAGAGACATAGCAGAATGGCGCTCCATGGTAGCCAACCTTCGTTGCGGAGACGCCACTGGATGATGATGACCTTGAGATCACAAGTTATTTGAAAGAAATAATAATAATAGGATCGTCTCTCAAAATGAAATCTGAAGCTAGCTCCTTCCGGTCTGTGGCGAGCAAATTATTTCATTTGCTTCATTCGAAACTTAAATGATACATATACATACTTAAGTTACTTTCATTACCATCGTGTGCCATATCGGTTGGTGTAGGCGATCACGTACTTCCACAATCTTCTATCCACAGTGCATCGTATCAATTATGTTGTTGACTGTTTTCATTGCTATGACGCTAAGCTAACTAGTATTTTCTCTCTTTGTCGACCGCGATCTCTCTGTCCATGTATTTTGCAAGTTCTAACCAAGTATTCCAACTTCCCCCTTCTCATGATGTGTCCGAAAAATGTTGATTGTATCTTTCTGTTATTTAGGAGCTCCCTTTTTGTGTTGGCGTTTTTGAGAATTTCATTATTGGTCTTGTTAGCTATCCAGGGAACTTTCAACAGTCTTATGTGAAATTCCATCACTGTGGCCTCTAATCGCCTTTTCATTTAAGTGTCTACTGTCCATAATTCGCTTCCATAAGTCAGAACTGGCTCTATATATAACCGATGATCTTTCTTTCTCATTTTTATTGACATAGATTTGTTACACAAGACGTTTTTCATTTTCTGAAGTGCTATTTTGACCTGAGGTATTCTACTTTTCATTTCTGTGCATTTTGCATCTTCAATCAGATGTTATTATTGTGTCCAAGCATTTGACGCGTTGCATTTGTTTTAGATTTCTCTTCTTTATTTTAATGCAGCATTATTGTTTCTTCAATATGACCATTACTTCTTTTTCTGGAGCTGTCTTGCTGCCTTCTTTTACTATTATGCCTATCATATCTTGTAGTTTATTCTCCGTCTTTGATAAATGACACTGATTATGACTTGTAATCCCAGCTCTCCTAATGCATTTATCTCATCGATAGTTTTATTGTCGAGACTGGAGCATTGCCTCTTTTCATGTCTTGAATTTCCACTTCAGTCGGCATTATTGATGGTCCTGTCTCTTTGTTTGAATTGTTTAGCTCAGGTCTTTCATCATCATAGAATTGACTGATATATTCTGTTCATCTTTCCATTATCTTCTCCTGTCCCAATATTATATTTCCTTCCTTTGATTTCACACATCCTGAAGCTTTGACTTCTTTTCTTACTGTTAATTTAATTAACTGATTGTGCATACATGGCTACGACCGAAGACACAGCGGGGCACTAAATAATAATAATGGAGTTATGGTTCCTGAACGACACGTCAGGGACAGACCAAGAAGGTGATGTTTTCAAGCCATCAACGAGATCTTGAACAGACGATTGAAGAAGAAGGAGGAGAACTGGCTAGAGCCAGAGATTCTTTCAAATAGGCTGTGGTAAAAGTAACGTTTAGCAAAGACATGCGACTTCATGTTGATGATATTGATTTCAACATTTTTTAGACCTTCGTGGTCTCTAGATACGACGTGGCCTTCTGTACAAGAATATACAGGTTCAAATCCCACCACTGGGTGGGGGAATTTTTCACTTGGAATCCGTGGTTTAGCTTTACCTTCCCTTGGTCTGTGAGTAGTGTGATCCGATGTCGAGCTCTCACGAGTAGCGGCTAAAATTAACATGTCTCATTCGAGTTTTGCCCATGTTCATGAGCCCTTTATAGGATAAGACACACATTACGAAAGCCAAATGAGCGTGTTATACGTCATTTTTTAAAATCCCGAAGAAAAAAGACTAAGAGGAAGACCAAAATATTCTTGGAGTAAACAGGTGGAAGCAAAGATGAAGATGATGGGGAAGACATGGAATGATCTTAAAAGAATAGCAAGAAACAGAACGGCTTAGAAAGTGTTTATTGAAGATCTTTGCTCTACAGGGAGCTGAAAGTGTTTGTTGAAGATCATTGCTCTACAGCGAGCTGAAAGTTTTTGTTGAAGATCTTTGCTCTACTGGGAGCTGAATGTGTATGTTGAAGAGCTTTGCTCTACATGGAGCTGAAAGTGTTTGTTGAAGACCTTTCCTCTACAGGAAGTTAAAAGTGTTTGTTGAAGACCTTTCCTCTACAGGAAGCTGAAAGTGTTTGTTGAAGACCTTTCCTCTACAGGAAGCTGAAAGTGTATGTTGAAGACCTTTCCTCTACAGGAAGCTGAAAGTGTTTGTTGAAGACCTTTCCTCTACAGGAAGCTGAAAGTGTTTGTTGAAGACCTTTGCTCTACAGGAAGCTGAAAGTGTTTGTTGAAGACCTTTGCTCTACAGGAAGCTGAAAGGTAGAAGAAGAAGAAGAAGAATGAACCACGGCATTTGAGAATCGTTAAAAGTAAGCCAATATTGATGCAATCGTTACAACTCTTATTGAATCGTTAAAAGTAAGCCAATATTGATGCAATCGTTACAACTCTTATTGAATCGTTAAAAGTAAGCCAATATTGATGCAATCGTTACAACTCTTATTGAATCGTTAAAAGTAAGCCAATATTGATGCAATCGTTACAACTCTTATTGAATCGTTAAAAGTAAGCCAATATTGATGCAATCGTTACAACTCTTATTGAATCGTTAAAAGTAAGCCAATATTGATGCAATCGTTACAACTCTTATTGAATCGTTAAAAGTAAGCCAATATTGATGCAATCGTTACAACTCTTATTGAATCGTTAAAAGTAAGCCAATATTGATGCAATCGTTACAACTCTTATTGAATCGTTAAAAGTAAGCCAATATTGATGCAATCGTTACAACTCTTATTGAATCGTTAAAAGTAAGCCAATATTGATGCAATCGTTACAACTCTTATTGAATCGTTAAAAGTAAGCCAATATTGATGCAATCGTTACAACTCTTATTGAATCGTTAAAAGTAAGCCAATATTGATGCAATCGTTACAACTCTTATTGAATCGTTAAAAGTAAGCCAATATTGATGCAATCGTTACAACTCTTATTGAATCGTTAAAAGTAAGCCAATATTGATGCAATCGTTACAACTCTTATTGAATCGTTAAAAGTAAGCCAATATTGATGCAATCGTTACAACTCTTATTGAATCGTTAAAAGTAAGCAAATATTGATGCAATCGTTACAACTCTTATTGAATCGTTAAAAGTAAGCCAATATTGATGCAATCGTTACAACTCTTATTGAATCGTTAAAAGTAAGCCAATATTGATGCAATCGTTACAACTCTTATTGAATATTTTTTTTCCTTTTCGTTCGCCAGCTTTGACCTCTGACGAAGTCCCTAGAGACTAGGAACTGAATTTTGCACGTTAATCCATTTTTCTCTGGTAGCCGTTTGTACAGTGGTCCCTCGCCGCACAGGCAGATAACTCCGACTTCGGAGGTACTCATATTTTTCTGTCGATGAGTAATTGACGTTTCAAGCCGGGCCTCGTTGCTGAGACCAAATTTGGTTGTCGCAGAGAGAAATCATAAATAAAAATCCCAACCGGGATTAGAACCCACAACCTCTCTGTCTCAAGGTCGGCGTCTTTCCTCGAGACCAACTAGTACCCCGGTTAAAAATAAAAGACAAAATGAAAGTAGCGCTGAAATTGGAGAATATCTGCCTATATGGCGATGGACATGTGAGCATATGGCTGCCAGTGTAAAAAATAGGGGTTAAAGTTATATTCACTCAAAAATTAAATCATCGGGGCTTCACTAGAGATATAAAGCTGCGGTAAGCGAACATGAACAAGCAATCTGTAACATTTCATACACATTCTAGTCCACATTAACAGCAGGCATTTCTCGAGACTGCTTCTGTAGACTTAAAAATGTTTTTTGTTAAAAAGTAAAGTAAAGAGCTCCCGTCACACCAAGTGGCGTATAGGAATATGGTGTTAGTGACCATAATTTTTACAGACCTTCGGCACATGATTTTTGGGGTAATGTAGTCAGTATTACTTTCTCGTGCCGCTTTACTTTCCCAGAAAAAAAAACCGGTACCCATTAAATGCTGGGTGAACCGAAGCCGTCGGGTGGGATCGAACCCTACCTTTTGTCCTTTGTCGTCCAGTTAACTAACCACTGAGCTGAAGCGGCGCCCACTTTTTATTAAACCTTCCTGTAAGACAGTTTTTTTTTGTAGCTTATGTTGCCTCTGCTGGAAAAGAAATGTGTTGAAAGTATTCTCTCTCTCTCTCTCTCTCTCTCTCTCTCTCTCTCTCTCTCTCTCTCTCTCTCTCTCGCGCGCGCGCTTTCTCCCTCTTATTATCCAAACCCGAGATTCAGGGGACTTAATTCTTGTATCTCAATTTGAGAACGTGGGTGCATGCACCTTGTTTGACTGCTCTAACTAGAGGTGTCCTCTATTTTATACCATTCTAGCGCCCCGTTCAGTTTTTTGTTCGAGAGACTGACGCTGCTGGAGGCTGTATCGAGTTATTATATTGACATAGATATGGAGTTTCAAATTCAGTTATGACGCTACACGTAGGATCTAAGCTCTAACTTACCCTATGAATATAACCGACACTATGTTCAGGGAATGAGTGAGTAACAGAGCGAATGTGTGTGTGTGTATGTGGTGGGGGTGGAGGGGGGTGGGTTGGGGGGTGGCTTGCGGGTGAATTATTACAATACAAGTTTCGTTCACATGTTATATCTAAACGCTGTAGTGAGTGAATACATTAAATTGAATATATCGTGTCATTATCAAATTGAGAACAATACTTGAGTCAGAGGCTATTAATATATAAAATATAATTGGTTTAAGCAATTTAAAAATAAGCCTGGGATTAGTTGTGCCAAGACACATCAGATTGGTTCTCAGCAGGGCCGGGTTGAGACCCTTAGAGGTCCTAAGCACTTAATAGATTTTCGTGGCCCCCCCCCCCCCTTCCTTTCCCCGTATATATGTAATTCAAAATATAAACATTAATAAACATAAATTAACATTTTATTTATCGAAATTAAACAAAACTTACAATAAAATAGAGAGTAATGTTCATTTTTGCCTAGTTTCACTTTATTTATATTTGAGAAGTTGTCTCCGGCAAGTTATAAGTGAATTTCAGTGCCCGTAGAAAAAGAAATTCAAGTAACATGATCTATATATAACAAACACATTTAATCAGCACAATCGTAACCAAATACTTACTTGGTATAAATGGAATGACACAGACAAGGCCTCCCAAATCGATTTTATTTTAACTAGAAGACATCAAAGGAGGGACATAACAGAGTCAAGATCTATACCAAATGCAATATTAGATACAGACCATACGCCTGTTTTACTATGGCAGAAAAAATGGGTTAGGAAACTACAGATGACAAGACCTCAAGCACAAAGAATCGATCTAAAAGCAATAAAGAATGTAAACATACAGAAAGAAATAGAAGAATCCGTAACCAACAAATACCAAACCCGAATACAACCTACAAACATAGAAGAAGCATGGAAACAGTTTAAAGAAGGTCTAATAGAGTCAACACAAGAGAAATGCGGTCTGAAAAATATAGGAAAGAGCAGAAAGAAACTTACAAGATGGTGGAATGAAGTAGTTAAATCAGCAGTGAAACACAAGAAAGAAAAGTATAAAACGTGGCAGAAGACAAAAACAACAGAAGACTACAATCACTATAGACAAGCCAGAAATGTTAGCAAAAAGATCCTAGAACAAACAAAAGCAGACTCATGGAAAGCATTTGGTGAAGAATTAGCAAAAACATGTAGAGAAGTACCAAGAGAATTTTTCAAAAGTATAAAAGCAATGAGAGTAAGAAATAATGATTATAACCCAACCACTATAATAAACGACAAGAACGGTAGACCAATCAGCAGCAGGAAAAACATAATAATCAGATGGAGAGAATACTTTAAGGAACTATTAAACCAGGGAAATACAAACGGAAATACAGAGTTTAAACATAGGCAGTATGATGAACAGGAACCGAATATACTTAAAGCAGAAGTAGAATGGGCTTTGAAGCAGAATAAAAAGAACAAAGCAGCTGGTATAGATGGAATAACAACAGAAATGCTACTAGCCTGTAAGGAAACAGCTATAGATTGGCTTACTATCATATTCAATATGGCTTGGGAAGAAAGAAAAGTCCCAGACGACTGGCAAAAAGCTATCATTGTCCCATTTTGGAAAAATAAAGGAAGTAAAAGGGAGTGTGAAATGTACAGAGGAATATCCCTATTGAGTCAAGTTGGTAAAATGTTTGCTAAAATATTAGAGAGGAGAGTAAGATACATAATAGAACCTCAATTAAGTAATAATCAATTCGGATTCAGAAAAGGCAAAAGCTGTACTGATGCTATATTTACATTGAGACAACTATGTGAAAAAACAATAGAATATGACAGAAACCTAAATATAGTGTTTATAGATCAGGAAAAAGCGTTTGATCGTGTGGACAGGAACAAACTTTGGCAAACTTTAGAAACATACGGGGTAGCAGGACAACTACTAGAAAATATAATAGCACTATATAAAAACAGTCAAAGTGCCGTCAGAACGCCGGAAGGTCTGTCAGAATGGTTTCAGGTTACAACAGGAGTAAGACAAGGATGTGTCCTCTCACCACTCCTCTTCATCATATATATGGACACAATAAATCAGGAAACAACCAACAACAAGGACAAATCAAATAATAACATAGAGGTAGAAAACTCCAACATCAATGAGCTACTCTTCGCAGATGACCAATGCCTAATATACGAGGATGAAAACCTGCTACAACAGCATTTAACATCTCTAGATAAAAGCTGCACAAACTACAGTATGAAAATTAACACAGCAAAAACAGAGGCTATAAGAATAAACAAATTGAGACACCCATTAAACATCAAGATCAAAGACAAAGAAATAAAACAAGTAGAGGAATTCAAGTATTTAGGCACAATGTTCACAGAAGATGGAAAACTAGACAGAGAAATTGACATGAGAATACAAAAAGCAAATGCTGTCACATACCAGCTTTCACCATTGTTAAGACATCCAAACATTTCTATGCCAGCTAAACAACAAATGATAAATAGCATCTTCATACCAACTTTGTGCTATGAAAGTCAAACATGGACCCTTTCTAAATCACATTTAAGAAAGATCAATACATGTGAGATGTGATGCTTGAGAAAAGTAACAAACAACACAAGAAGAGATAGAATACCAAATGAAACCATAAGAAAAATGGTAGGAACAAAACCCTGCCAAGAATATATAGAACAACAACAACTTAAATGGTTTGGCCACCTGGTCAGAATGAATCCTCACCTATCACCATCAAGGGCGTTCTTCTCGAGAATGCATGGAAAAAGACCAAGAGGAAGACCCAGAAGAAGATGGATAGATGCAGTGACAGAGACATGTAACAACAAAGGAAAATCACTAATTCAGACAATTCGAGCAGCTCAAGAACGACAAATGATATAAACCACGACACCTTTTAGGTATCAGTGAAAGAGAAAAGAAGAAGAAGAAGAAGTCTCCGGCTTTTTAAAATTACAAAGTCTTTGAACAGATCCTCAAAACTAATCTTATGTAACACATCTGCTTCAATACTTAATAGAGATAAGGCATCCAGACTGCTTTGTTTGAGTTCATGGCCCTTAGCGGAAGTCTGTACTCACTGAGTGCGCTTGTTATTACTGTATATATCTGTATATATTTATCTTCACTTAATATGGGGGCCTATATGCGGTATCCCCTTTCCTTGATGCCA